>JARHVA010011209.1:0-25000 GCA_037957365.1 Torreya grandis | reverse complement strand
TTATGTTTTAGATTAAAAGAGTCAATTAGTGACATAAACCACACATGATTATAGGTATTTTCATTGAGTGATATGTATAATTAGAGCTTCATACCAAAGATAAATGTGTTTCACATGTTTATGTGGGTTTTATGCACATCGAGGAAACTTATGAGGTATCCTCTAATATTATAGTATTAATTAAATAAATTCACTCTAATGTGAGTTATGGGATATTGAGTTTTATAAAAGAATTGTTGGTGAAATAGCGGTGAATAAAAAATTTGTTTATCATGGATGCTTTGCCTATGGATTAATATAAATCTAATTGAGATGGCTAGATAGATGATGGTTTAACCTAAAGTGGTTATGATCAAAATAAAAACATAAAAATAGGGTAATGTAAGGTATAAAAGAAGGCATGTGAACCAAACAAAATGAAACCTTTCTAAACTATCTCTTGATGTTGGCCAAGAAATATGGAACCAATGTTTACTGCATACTACTCTAAGCACATCAATAATCAAACATAGTTAAGAGTCCAAGGAAATAATAAAAATAAACTTAATCATATATAATCAAATGTTGATGTGTTTATAGTACTACATTAACACATATACAAGAGGATATTATGATTAATACACAAAAAGGCATTTAAATTAGTAATAACACATAATGAATAATTGTATTAAAAACATAGATCATGGAAAACCAAAATGCTAAGATAATAAAATGACAAATTTTTATAAGATTCATAGGTTTAAAGATGAATAAAATTTCACATCAATAATTCTCCTCCCTTCATGGTATAGAGGATACAAATATATATAGGTTTGATGAGGGGGAAGGCCTCATCATCTAAGTGAAATCTAAATTTACAAATCCAAAAATAGAATTGTTTGCTAAAACCATGCAAAGTATCCATGTATAAAGTGTTTTCCCAAAATAGAATTCCTTGACTAAAAATACAATGTGTGTGTGTGTGAAACAAATTAGGAACCAACATTTTAACTTGGCCAAAACATGTAAATACATATTTATTATATAGGTATGCTAATGTGCCACTATTAGTAGAGGGAAATTATGGAGTAATAGTTATATAAATTTAAGTGGTCATTGTAGTTCCTCGAGGAATCAAATTTGGCCCACGTGGAGTATGAATGATTACATATCAAGGAAATTGGGAAACCTATGTCAATTTCATTATACTTTTAATTGAATTATCACTTCGTGTTGAACCTAATGATCATTATTAAGCTTTGAGTTCATCGAATAATGCATGTGTTATTTATAAATCTTTACTAATAATGTCAAAATTGAGAAAGGAAGTTTACATATTTTGATGGATTTATCCATCATCCTTATATGTTATAATTCCAAACTCTTAAAATATTATCTGAGGGCCTCAACCTTTATCAAACTTTATTTTGAAAAATTTATTAACTACAAAATAGCATCACTAGTTTGGTACATTGTTCCTTCAACTTCCTCTTGAAAGCTATATGTAACTACCTTAAATGAGTTTATCAAAACTTATCTTATTGTTTAACTCTCTAGTATATATTATCCCATCAATTACCCTCATATCTTTCAAATTTTCTAAGGCCTCACTCTCAGATCTTCTAAAACATACCATTAAAACCTTATTATGTACCTGTCAGTTAAGGGTACTATCCCTTTTTGTAATTACATAGCTCAAGGACCATGTTGCATCTTGGATGAACATTAGGTTCAACTGATTGGATTCACTACTCCTAGAATAGTGAACCAAAAATTTGATCATCTTATCAAATTCCTTTAATAAGTGTCATAGTTTGATCACCTTTGACCTTTCATATTGGCTCCATCCTCAATAAACTAAAATATTATTCTAAATAGTGTATAGCTTGGTGATTGTAATTTGTACACTATCAATAATTTCCCAAGGGACATGAATAATATATATCTATAGTAATATATATACAAATAATATTTTCAAACATTATCAATTATTGATGCTTTCTCTCTTATCAAAAATCATCAAGCCTCAATCTCTTTGAGTGTATGCCTTAAAGGTTACACCAAGAAAGGGGTGGGTATACCATTGGTGCTTCTTAGGATTGTTGTCCCTATACCACCACTTGATATATACAAAACCATGTACTAAAACCATTCCCCTAAGCTTTGCCTCTATTTTTACACCCTCTAGTCATTTTCTACCTTCATTATCCCTTCCCTAGCCTAAAACCCTTTCCAATAGCTTATGATACAATGTTATCCCCATCAACCATATATTATAATTGAAAAAACTCATTTAGGGTCTAGGTCGACCATTGGATGACCTAGATCAAGACCTAATTTATTTTTATCAATAATGATACAAAGTTAATTGGGATGACCCTATCAGCTAAAGTTTTGGAAAGGACTAGGATTAGATTCAACTATATGAACACATTCATTTAGTCATTTCTTAATAAGATAGGAGAAAAATTATATATATATATATATATATATATATATATATATATATATATATATATATATATATATATATATATATATATATATATATATATATATATATACATACATACACACACACACACACACACACACACACACACACACACACACACACACACACACACACACACACACACACACACACACACACACACACACACACACACACATCACATATGCTTATCCACCATTCTACTTGAAGATCATAGCTTAGGGTTTCATACTTTATTTGGAGATATGGATCTTATCTCATGGAGCAGTCTTTTGGATTGATATATAGGCTATGTAGCCTATAACTAATTTATCTTTGTCATCCTTACATATCACAATAACCTCTTGAGAATCAGCTTGGACAATGGAAAGATTGAGGGTTGAGGGGTTCATCTTCAAAGGTAAGTATTCCTAATTTTGTTCCTCCTTTGTAAGAGTAGATGGATATGAATTTTTAATTCTCTCCCATGCATTAATATTCCATATACATTAACATGATTATATGTCTTCTATGCATGTTTAGTTTTATTTATTACACCCACTTTGTGTCATAAGCTTTGATGAAAACTAGATTATACTTTGATTTTATTTTGTCATTTGTACATTAATGAATATGAAAACATAGGACCTAATTAGGGTTATTGCATAGTTTTAATTGACTGGAGGCTTTGGAATTGTTCCTAGTAATTTTTTTGTGGTAAGAGATCATTTATCTAGGTATAGTAGATCTATCTTGGTCATGAACCTGAATATGTAATGTATCAATAATCAAAATTATAAGTAGGATTTATCTTCTCCAAGCTAGGATTGATTTATAGATCAGTTACATTTCACTTTATATACATTTTAGTGAATCTAAAGTAAAATATAATCCTTTCTAGTTTTTATTTCACACCATCATTTTTATAATTATGTTATATTTTTCTATATTTTTAGTATTGTATTGAACCAGTCGATATAGTTCTAACTTTATGTGCATAAGTTTAACACACAATCTCTTTAAAATAACTATGTTCTATCTATGAAGGTCTTCATAAATTATAGGTTAATGGATCAATCAGTTTGACATAATATTATTATTTAGGTATAGATTAGCACACACTATCAAATAATTCAAATCTATCTTCTATTTTATTCTATCAACATATAGGTTAACAAACATTTTCAAACAGGTCGACTATGTTCATTATTACTCTTCATCATATAGGGTTTTGTAGAACTTGGTTGAACTAGTTGACCCAGTTGGTAGAATTTGAAATCAATAATAAAACACTACAACATAAAATTTTAAATATAAATCATATTCAATCCCACCAAGGTTCATTTCTAATACCTCTCTATCATTTCATTTCTATTTTTCACAAGTTGTTAGTCTTCAAAATTGCAACCCTAAAACCAACTAGGTCAATCTGGTCTACTTAATTCTATACTATATCTTCTATCTAAAACACATATTTGGCCTATTCAACTTTTTTTTTAAAAACCTTACTTATTAATAACAACACTGACCTAGTCAACTCTGTTCTATAATGTTTGCATATGGTGTCACTTGAACTAACTCTATACTATTATCAATCAAGTAATTAACATTTATTTTTTAGTAATTAATTCACATTTCCTTTTCAATTTTTTGTATTCTTAGGGTAACTCACATAGTATAAATAGTTGGTTTTTTAAATTACCATTTTAGTTAGACTATTTTACTCTTTTGTACACACTATTAAACCACTGAACATTCGAAAATCATTAAACATTTGTCTTTCCAAGTCCTACCTACTTGGATTTGATCACCAAGTGGAAAGATAACTTGGTTTTTTGGACAAGTATAAATACATGGTTAATGGTATATATTATAAAATCACCTAACACCATTATCAATGAAATATTATGAAGTAAGCGGGTAGTCCCCAATACCAAGCTGGTATTATTACCAATACAAATCCATTTCATCCTAAACATCCTGAAGCCAACCTTGGATTGCTTTTTAGTGAAATTCAACCAACTTTCCTATCACACTAAAAGTACACTTTATTATAATATAATAACACTTAGGGTGACCAATTGGTTAACATTTACTTTTCAATTGATTACTTTCTCTTTGACCACTATGTGTTTCATTTCAAAAATTGTATTGTCCAACATTGGTGTAAGGTTTGTGTTGTGTGATCCAATTGGATCAGTCAAATTAATCTAATTATTTGTGTGTTTTCTCTCATTATTGATTCAAATTATCTTACAAAAGTTTCCTTATTTTAGAACACTATTATCTTAGTCTATACAATCTACCACATATTGTTATACCTTCTTTCTAGTAGTACATAATTGACCTGTATGACTATGTCTTCTTATCCCCCTATTCAATTATTTATTCAATAGTACACAATCAATCTACATGATTTTGTATCTTTATCAATTTTTTTAGACTTCTTATCTATACTAAAGAGTTGACCTAAATGACTGTGTGTCCTTATATATCTATTCTCTTTCCTAAGTTATAGAACATATTCAGTTGATTCAACTTTATCCTATTTTTTAACTTTTTATTTACATCATCATCCTTTTTAACCTTTATTTTTCATCATTAAATTCATGTTTGAGGAAAAAACAAAGTTTAACTCAATATATATGATGAATTTTAACAATCTCAATAGGTTTCCCCATAAACATCTTGTAGATTGCACTCTAGGCAAAAGTAATGTGCATGTGGCCACTTGCACTACAAAAATTAAGATACTCCTCCTCATGCATCTCTAGTTTGTAACCCTCTTTTCTCCTTAAAATATCACCCTAAATTAGAGTATACTCTATAAATTCTATTATTCATTAATTAGTTTCCTCAAGATTAGGAAAAATACCCTTTGACTATTTATAACCTTATGATAAGTGGTCAAGAAGAAGAACACCATTCACTTCCCCCCATATTCTCTCATAGATTTTTGCAGTGATATCTTGTTTACTTCTCAACATATTCCTTATCTCTTGACTCTTCATACTATGACCTCATATTCCTTGATTTCTTCGATATCCATGCCAATTATTTCTAATAACATGGCATGTTCAACATCTAATGGGAATTTTCCAAGACCCACCCTCCTCAATCACTCTAATAGTTCATTATTTACTACCAATAGTAATAATTCCACTAGTGCTTATTTTTATTCTAATACTTATAATAGTGCATATTTTGTTACATGGTAATCATGCCAATAGTGCCTCTTTTTCTACCAATACCTCTCAAGCTACCAATGCCTCTCATTCCACTACTCATAGTGGTACCCAAGCCACTAATTCCAATGATAATGCTTCACATTTTATTCAAACTAATCAAAACACTACTCAAACCCATCAAATTATTTTACAAACTCTTAACCAAATTAATTCTTTCTAATCTAATAATGCCAACCAAATGATGCAAATGTAGAATCACCTTATTCACCTCCAAAATCAACCTCAACACGTTTTATGGAGAGTACAAAATTAAAATTCCCCCTTCCCACCCCACCTTAGGGATTAATGTTGCAATATTATTCCCCAACCACCTATTTTTAACAAAAATGATTAAAAATATTCAAAATAAACCTATTATGCCTCAAATTAATAGCATAGATATAGGAGGTATCACCCCTACCATTATTTATAATGGGTTAACTAATCATACCTTACAATTAAAAAAGTTTGGTTATCTCTACAAACATTGGGTCGAGCTAAACACTTTTGTCACTACTAATATCTTAGTAAAAAACCTCTTCAAAGATGATTTAGATTTGCATAATCAACTAAAGTCCCATTATATCACTAGTTTGGAAGATCTAGTTAATGCTCTAGTATAAGAGTTTCAAACTAGTGACCTCCCTGAGGATACCTTGGCTCATTTTATCAATTACAAACAACTTAAGATCGAAACTACACAGGATTTCATCAAATAATGGAAGACCTTGTCTAATAAGTGTGAGCATAATATGGTAGATGATAAACTCTTTAATCTATTTACCAATGTTATTTATCCCAAGTTTTAATATCAAGTTAGGACTCTCTCTCCATAAACTTTGAAAGAGTCTGTTAACTAAGCCAAGTGCCAAGATTTTTTCATGCATCAATTTAAACCATATCAACCTCCTGTGGGCACTTGAATGCTTATTAAAAATATAAATAGTCATAATACCAATTATGGTTTCACTGATTCTTAGAATACCATTCATAATATTCAACTTATTATTCTTGACCCTAATTCAGAGCAAATGTCCTCTTTAAACTACACCATAATCCTTAATTGTATCAAATAAGCAATGTTAATGTTCATAAGCCATTATCCTTAGTGAACCTCAAAAATCATCTACCAAGGCCTCTTCCATGAGATATTGACCCCACTCACCCTATGAAATCATGATATGATCCAAATAAATTATGTTGGTTTCATGCTAGTTGGGGTCACTATCATGAGACTTGTAGGTAATTGTGTAACTTAGCTATAGATTTCCCCCTTGTTCCAAATTTAAATTATGATTAACTCATTTATAAATGTCAACAAGCCTATGAAATTACCTTCAAAGATCATGAAACATAAAATATAAAATAATCTTTGAACTAGGCCAATGCTCATGTAGCCATTTACAAAAACCCTTTTCCTAATCACCAAGATAATAATGACAAGCCTATTCCTTCCACCAATAATTTTAAAATTATTATATACAAAAATCTCAAAGAGGATGTGGTAAATATGACTAATATGTCAAGGGTAATTGATTTCATTGATTCTAATCCGATGCACCAACCATCTCAAACTTTCGTTGTTATCAAATATTCTTTGCCAACTCACTTAACATAGTTGGGGAAAGAGGACCTTATCTCTTTCGAATAACAACTTATAATACCTCCATTGGATAACACCTATTATAGAATTCATATATTTATCTAACCTCTCTCTGTATTGATAATATTATTCACCCTTCTAATACCACTTATTCACATCAATCCCAAGACAAACCTAATCAACCAATTTATTACCAAACTAAACTAACCACATCATATCAACACAAGTTTACATGCACTTCTAATCCTTCATCCCAAGAGATCCTCCAACATTATGCACCTCTATCAAATAGTTAACTCATGATTTATGATGAATGGGACCCTATTGGAGAGATTACCAATCTCCCATCTCAAATTCCCTTTCTCAAACTCATGCAAACTTATCCACATCATTGTAACTACATTATACAACTCCTATTCAAAATGAAAATCACCTATCTCCCCTAGAAAGAAATTAAGATACCTTATTTGGGTTAGAAGATAGTATCTTGAAAAAATGTGAAGAAATGTTTATACATGATGAAACAACAAAAACTTCTCTTTCTCTCAAATTTCCTATTATTTCTATGATTCTCGATGATATTCCTTTTCATGTGGATGATCATTCCCTCTTTAAAAGTATTAAAATTGATGATATCCAAGTCAAGCATGATTTGATTGATGAGGGTTTAGGAATTTGTGTTTCCTCTGTCAACTTCATTAAAACCCTTGGATACTCTGAGTGTAATATTAAGTCCACATAGAACACATGTCAAGGTTATGCTTAAAGGCACATGCGTCCATTAGGTTGTGTGTGGCTAGTTATTACTATCCCACATATCACTATTTGAGTGATGTTTATGATATTTAATTTTCCCCTTTCCTACAATATCTTGATTTGTAGGCCATAAAATCATCACATGAGGGTTTTCACCTCTTTTGCCTACCAATGTGTCAAGTTTCCCCATAATGATTCCATCTATAAGATTAAATGAGATACTAACCCTTGGAATTTTGAACAATTTAAAGACCATGGTGTATTCAAAATTTTAACCCTTGAACCCTTACCAAGTGTTCCATTATGGGAATCTCAATGTTTTAATTTTCTCGTCAACTCTATGCAAGGTTATCATGGTACCCCAAACTCATTAGGAACATACCACCTAACCTCTTAGACTATGATAATGATGATCTTGATGAGATAAACCTCAAAATTAAAACTTCAAATCTCTCTTCTCATCTCATTTCCCACATTTCAATATATTTGAACTCATGTTCCTATCAACCACCTAGTGATGATATCCCCATGGTCTTAACTAAGACTCAACATTCTATTCATCACACCACATCCAATGAGAAGTTCATACCTACTTGTGCCATTGAAATTCATACACTTGACTATGATAATGGCTATAATTTAGATGATCCATTTCTACGAGGTCTTATTTAGGCTAGATATGTTGAGATCCTTCATTTTCATTCTTATTTATTTCAGCCTTTCCATTCATATTATCACATTTTGTCTTATATAGTTCCTAATTTTAGAATTATTCCTCTTGTTCATAGGGTAAATAGGGTGTGTTCACATGACACACCTCTAGTTTCTAAATAGACTCTTAGGATCATACTTATAGATCATGCTATGAATGGTCCCTATCACTTCACTAGATAATAGGATCACTATAGCCTACTTCCTGTTGAGATGTTTGATATTATCCTTAATCCTTCTACAAATCATGATCCTCCATAAACTGAGCCTAGTCCAAATCCTATTCCCACTCTACCTTTATTTGGGTCTCTTCTTGATTCTAGTTCTATTTTTCCTTTTGATGAGCCTCACCTAGTACTTTAACCATCCATACCTTCCCTTGGTGATTACCTACTTCCTTTACCATAGCTTGAACCCCTACCCACCTAATGGGCTGATCAAATGTATTATGACATTCATAGAGTTGTTGGTCATTAGACTAGAGATTTTAAACTATACTAGCCTTTCCCATCTTCTGATTCTACTACCCTTATTATTAAACCCCCAAAGTTTACTAAAAAGTGTATTTGTTACTTCTATGACATAGATAATCATTCCTCTACCCATTCTTGAAAGCTTCGATAATATATCAACACATTGAATCCTAATATTAATTATTCTATACACAAGGCTATACATCTTCATAATTTATTACCTTAATGTATTCCCAAATATGGAGAGGTATATTGTCTATGACACCAATACGGTACCCATCCCACTGATTATTGTTGCATCCTCTAGCAACATCTTTAGGTTCACCTTATGACCATTCTTGAACTTGTTATTCCTCCTCCCATAGGTCACCCATGTAAAAAATATCCCCCTTATTCCCCCATGGTTCCTCCACTGATGGTCACTTCTCCACTAGTTTTCCTTTCACCTATAGACTCTTCTCCACTTGTTGTTCCCTCTCTGCCTATGGATCCTCCTTCACCTATGGTCCCTTTTCCAATAGTGGCTCATTTATATCCCATAAATTCTATTTTTATTCCTTCACTTGAGAATTATATGCATGATATACCTCATGAGCATGATCCTTCAGTTATACCTACATTTTCTATCAAGATTCAATGATAGGTTTTTTCCCATCTTTCACTGAAGATATATGAGACCCTTAGTATAGTTAGGATCCAACTTCATAGATATTTATTAGATGTTATGGATAAATTTTATGGATAAATTTACTAGTATTTATGAAAATAACATGGTGTTCTTTCACTTTCTTCTTCATTTTAGATTAGACATGTTCTCCACTTTTATATTTATCTGATTTATATATCATTTGAATCTATATCAAATTTTGCTTCATTTATCTATCTTTCATGGATATTTATATTTCACATTATGTGTTATCTATGGTTTCCTTATCTTTTCCTTATGATCTCTTATGGATTATTTTCATGATCACATATTTTTCTTTATGAATTCGCTTCTTTCCATGTATGTCTTTTTATTTTCTCATGATTGTTTGCTACCTTATCTTCATAACACTGACAATTATTATTGTGACTTGTATATACAAACCTTGATCCCCTTAGTAATACTTATTTATCATTTGATTATTTATCAAACATATTCATATCATTGTCATTCTACATCTTACTGGTCCAATCTGGATCTCCATTTATTCCCCTTATTTCCTTTTACAAACTAAGTATACATATAGTTGAAACTTGAGATAACATACTAGTTCATTAGTAATCCTAAGTGTTTTAGTTAGTAATATATTTGGATACTTAAATTACTTTATCCAAATTCTAATATTCATTCCTATGTATGAATTTGTCCCTCATGTTGGTTATTCTAAGTCCATATGGTGGAAGAATCTTAAAAAACCATAATAATTTAAAACACAAATAATTTAAACAAAAGGAAATGATATAAAAGGAAACATTAAATATTTCAAAATTTAAATCACACTAAAATATGTTATTCAAATCACAACTCCTTTCTCTAATCAAAACTCAAACTCCATAGCTGGCCTATTGATAGAGTCTATGTCTATTAGGTTGTGCTAGTCTAGTAGATTAAGAAAGGAGAATAAAAAAATATGTTAGTGATACTTACTATTGTAACTTGGATTTAAAAATTTTGAGGATATGTCTCAGCTCTCCTCATCCAAGTGGAACAATTGAAACACCTCTATACTATGGGTGAGTCTAAGAATGAGATGAATATCTAGATAAGACTAGCTCCCTTGATGTACCACTTTGGATCATAACTACACCTAAACTTTATGAGGGAAAATGGAGAGATAAAACTAAAATAAAACTATCTCAAGGGAGGTAATACACAAAATTTATTGATTACTACCAGCTAGTTGCATGTTACACATGAAACCAAGAGACTAACTAAACATACACTTTTCTAATCTAAATCTTTTCACATCATTATTTCATTATGAAGGTTGTGAAAAAAATTTAGTATAGGAGGACTATAAAATAGGCCTAAAATGGCACTATTTGATTAATCTAACTCACTAAAAGTTGACATCTCATAAGATACTTCACATGACTTGCAAGAAGAAATTTTCAAACTATAAATAGGTGAGAGATGAGACAATCATTCTAAGGAAACATGAGCCTTATTATTGTAGGGGATTTTTCATAATTGTAAAAATGAATACTATGTGAAATTTTTGAAGAAGATTTATGAGGAAACATTGGAGAAAGGGAGGGTGTTAATTGTTGATGTTGTTGTTGATGCAGAAGAAGGGAGCAAGAGGCAAGTAGGATTATTATTTGACATGTGTATGATGGTTTATACCTCAGCTTATGAAAAATCAAACATTACAAATGAAAACACTATAAAAATTCATATAATAAGTATAAATAGTAGTATTTATTGATTAAATGGTATGCAAATGAGCAAGGATTCACCATATTTAGGTGGAACATGAGTTACAAAGGCCAAAATGGCTAGTTCTTATAGAACTTGAGAGAGAAGAGAAGAGAGAAGTCTAAAGGACCAAAGGAAACTTGTAAATTTTATAAAAGGAGTTATATATGCATTATAATAATATGTGAAATGAGCCATGCAAGGTTAGGAGGTAAAATTTTCCATATAAGACATGAAACACGTGAAAATTGGAATGAAACTCCTTGTGTTGGCTCAAAACAAATTCTTCATCATCCACACCTATTTAAACATCAAAAAACTAAATATGGATATGTGTGATGATTTTAATGAGAGGAAAGGATGTTTTACATGCCTCTACATGCATTAGATGTAGCACTGGTGATCTAGAACCATCCAAAAATGAGCTATCACTACTTGCACTCAAATTCACTCTTCTTTCACACTCCTTGTATACTTAGAATCAAAAAATGTATCCATTTTCCATGAAAATACATGGGATGGAGTGGATGACACTTTTTAATACCCTCCATGAACTTAGAAGCATTAGGCACATCTTAAAAGTCCATCCACTCAAAGTTTTCACACTTCGCACCATCATGTTCACTATGCCAGTTTGATTGCCAAAGATGAGAGATATTATTTGAACACTTATGATTTTTATTAAATAATTATATGAATATATTGAATTATTATAATTATATATATTCCTCTCAAACTTTATTTCATCTCTTGAAACCTCCTAGAACATGCAAAATGTACAAAATAATCAAAAAGAGTAATTTTGTACCATGTTCATATAGATTCCATAAAGTCCAATAGGATGAGGAGAATCCTGAAAGAGTCATCTAAAAACTCCAATCACTTTAATGGTTAAACTAGTCCATTTGGTTGCATCTCCAGCCTCATATTCCCAATTAGGTCCTTCTAAAGGTTTAACAAGGGTTTTAACCTATTTTACCTCTTAAGCATTGTTCATAAAAATGGGATGTTGAAATTGCAAATAAATTTCACAAGAATTAAGATAACTACCTCTATCAAATTTTACCAATTTATTTAGTTCCCATACACCAAGACCATATGTTTATTAGCTCTTTAATTTTACCTCTTGGGTTCTTCTCCATGTTTTGCATAAGCCTGATGTGATTTTAAGTAAAAAATGGATTTATTATGGTTTCTAATTTACTAAAAAATATTAAACACCTCTGAATTCATCAGATAAACATGTTCCAACTTTTTATAAAGATTATCCCATTCTATAATTGAAGGTTACCTCTCATTTAAGCATTAGGTATAACCATGCCTAATATCCTGTTTGCACCCTAAAGCCCAAAACAAATTTTTGATGGATTTCCATATATACCAATAGATTAGATACCTCTATTGTGATACCACATAAATTTTCCAATCAGTTGGAAATATAAATAAGAACTAGAAGTTAAATTGGTCTAACATTTGGTCTTTAGGCCTAAACATGCCTAATAGGCCTGACAATAACCTTTGTAGGTTTGGACTAATCTATTTAGTTTCATAAATTTTTTATTGGTTTCTCATGTTGGCCTAAGTGTGTTACAATTTAATACACCTCCTTTAAAGTTTCAAACAAATCTTGATCAACCCTTCTATCATCTTTTCCCCAAAACCTGCCAATTTCACTTAAGGGCAGTGCCCTTTGTCTAAGACAAAATAGAGGGAACCTCCACTATTTTACCATAAAAGATAAGTATTTTATGGTATATTAAAAAATTTATATAAAATTTACACAAATTTTCATCCCTTGGTCAGGTTTATAGACCATTAAAATGCATCAAATCTAAGACAAACATGTGAGGAGTGTACTATATGCAGGGTTTCTAGCATGTGAAATGTGTGCTATTTGATTAGGGTCTTTACTTTGATTTTTATCTACATTTATAGTGATATTAGACTATTATTAATACTATGGATATTATACAATATTAATTAATCTCTATAACCACTCAAAACTCCTCCATATACTCCTACTCCTACCTAGTCCAGATTATATGCACAAATTTTTGACTATGTTGACTGATTTTGGGGGGTACCTATAGATAGTTTAGGATGGAATAAAATTTAAAATTATTTAATTTACCTCTTTAAACCTTAAAATATATTTTATCAGTTATTTTTACCGATTTATTCTTGTTTGGAATATATCAATCACTCAAAATTATCAACCTTTTATTCACTGCCTGAGGCAGTCATCTACAATGGTTGTAGGTGCATATTTTCAAATAAAATGGTATTTTTAGGTGTTTACCTAATAAAAAATTAACATAATAACCTCTATTTTTTTAATCATGTTCAACCAAGTTCTCATCATGATTTATGTCCATAAGAATGAAAAACCTTCTCAAACCTGCACCTTAGGCTTGTTGTAGGTGAACAATTTAGGAATTAGGTATACCTGTAGGTGTGAATAAGAATAAAAACACAATGAATCATTATATTTAAGTGTATTTTATATAAAACTTACTCCTATACACTATTTTAAATTTTCAAACATGGTGTATAATCTAGTTTTGCAACTGGAGTGGAGAAGGTCTCTTTTGGATCAAAATCATGTAGATGTCAATGCAGGGTTGTAGTGCATAAATGGGCAACTTTGAGGCCCCAAAAAATCAATATCCATCAATATTATACCGTATAAAATTTTCCAAGTCCTTTTATTATATGTATGCTTCAATATTAGATCATTAAGATGCATTAAATGTCTTTGTAACCCTATTATGAGATATCAACAAAACCTCAAGGTACTATATTTTTTCCTTTTAGGGAAAAGATCTCTGAGTATAGTCATATCACTTTTGATCATGGTTACCACTTTAATATGTAAATTTAACACTAAAAATTTATCTTCCATGCTCTCTTCAACATATTATTAATTTATGAAATGTTCCAATATGTTTTTACACTTTTGTACATGTACCTTCATATCTCTATATAGGCCTGTAGATGCTCACACAACAGTATGCAGGGTAGTGATTATGAACCTAGAAAAATGTGTATATCACATGTATTTGTAAATTAATCTCAATGAAAATTTATTTACATGAAATTAAAATATTTTAATTTTTAAAATAAGATCATCTACCCATATTCCAAAGGTGACATCTTTCGAAGAGATGCCTGTAGACGTACACTAATCATTGCCTAATTGTATATGATACACATGACTAACATCATAGACTCTTTGTGATATTTTGAAGGTTAAAAATAAATATTCATAAAAATGTAACATGTAAAACACTTTTTGACTCTCCACTAATCCCTTATAAACATGATCAGAGCTCAAGCATCATGATTGAAATTGAGAATATGTACAAAGTTGACTGAGTGTGACAAGATTTGGGTGTTTGATCAAAGTACAGAGTTATAATAAAAAAATTAAGGAGGTTTTTATTATTTAATTAAAACATTTAAAACACCATTTCCCATTCATATGAATCCCTTATAGATAAGATAACCTTCTACAAGTAGTGAACTTGACTGCCATTCCATTTAGAACATCAACTTGAAAACTAAAATAAATAGCTCATGAGATATATTACAAACATGAAAAAAATAATGAATATAATGAGATGAAGGAGTCAAAATCATCTAGAACCAATCTCAGAAGCTATATTGTATAGTATCATCCAAACAAGAGCAAAACTTGTAGGGTGCATAGATTAGCAAAAATAAAAACATAATCAAATTCATGAGGAAGGATCATAAACCAAAATCCACCATTATTTTAAATATTGTTATTTAAATTAATATATCTAATTTTAATTTCACTTACCAAAAGTGTTTGACCTATAGTTTTTCCAACTGTCCATACCAAGTACAAACCTACTGACTAGTTTTATGTGTCTAGAAGGGTGAAAAAGAAGCAGAATAGTTTTAGCTTAATTTTTACACTTATAGATTAATTAAATCATGTAAATAGATCTAAGGAAGCTAAATAGACATATCATGACCTTTTCCTATGTGTCACACTCCCTTATGGGCCGTACAAGTGCCAAAATCTTCTCTTTTCTCAAGAAAATTGCTCTTTATTCTAAAGAACCTATCACTTTCAGTTATGCATAGTTGATTAAGGCATAATAGGACACATGGCACATGACATCACAATTTTTACACCTTCAAACTTTCTAAGGGGGCCATAAAACTCATTTAATCCCCTATTTTGACCCTAAAATGACTCAAAATGACATAATGACTAAAATGACTAATGACTTAGGATAATATAACATGAAATCACACTAAATGACCTATAATACAACTTTATATATATATATATATATATATATATATATATATATATATATATATATATATATATATATATATATATATATATATATATATACTAGACCCATAAAAAACCCAAAAATCAAATCTTTACCTATAGGGGTCCAAATTTGACTTGTAAGGTCAAATTTGATCAAAAAATTGGTGACTCATAGGGGTAGTTTGCCTTATCATTCAATTAGGATTATGGAGTCATCTAAAGTCTGAAACAAAACAAGCAAACTTTTGACCATTGACCACAATCCAGATCAAGATAAAACCAACTAACTACCTCAACCACACAAAATAAAGGACACACATAAAATAAATCAAACTAAATAATAAGACACACTTGTCCTAAAATCACTTAGGAAAAATAGGAATCAAACAACTATATATGAATAAAAATTAAGCATACCTCCCTTTCCAAGATCAAAAGGAAATTTTTTTGCATCTCCTTCTTCATGAGATGAATCATGGTGCCAAGCATGTTGCTATTTGGGTTTAAAAATTGATAGATTAGACCTATTCCTTGGTAATGCAATTGATCTACTCTCAATTATATCATATTTAAATAGGTCTATAATGTAAAAGTATTTCTCTTGGTCTTGTACACATACCTCATATTTTTGCCTACTCTTCATCTTATGATCAACTTTCATCTTATTTGGAGGAATGGCTTCAAGAGGAATGATTTATTATTATTTGGAATATTAAGGACAATAGAAGCTTGTTTTGACCTATAAAGTCTGATGTGAACTTTTCTCTTTCTCATCTATGACATTTTGAAAAATATCATCTTACTTACCATCACTTGTAATCAGTTCTAAATAAGTTGTATACCCCTTGAGAGATTCAAACTAATTGAATATGTTTTTGAATTGCTGCCACAAGTATTCATATTTTTTTTATTAGAATAATGAAGGGAAATAAAAATATAAGATACTGCATCCTCTTCTTTAAAACCAAAAATGACTTCATCCAAGTTTTCTTCTTTGACACAAGGAAGACATTCTTCATCATCAACCAAACAAGAAGACTCAACACAAGGACTCACCTCTTATTTATCTCTTAGGACCTATTTATGGTTCTCAAGTTTTATTTCAACTATCAAAATATAATTTTGGTTATCAAGGGATATAAGCTCTTACATATCCTTCTCCTTCTTGGTGATGCCAAGACTAGGCATCTTGTAATCATGTGACTTAGCCCAATGAGGCTGCCAAGGAGTTACACTTTCTTCAAACAAGAGTTTAAATTTTCCTCAACCAAATGATAATCTTTAGGTTCCCATACCATTTTTACATCAAGTAAAATGGTGATAAGGTGAGTATAAGATGAACTAGTTGGTGGAGGTGGAACATACGAGTCAAAATCAGATTGAGAATGCATTGTAGGGGATTATTTTGGGAGTTCTTGAGGAAGGGTATACAGACCTTGGGATAAAATAACTTGGTTATCTTCCTTCCTCTTGATAATAACTTAAATTAAATTTGATCCAACTTGATCATTCTATTGAGGGAGGTTATATGGGTTGTGTTTAAGCATAGGATATACTTTTGGTTCTAAACCTTCCATCACTCCTTGACTTATAAATTACATCTTCGACTCTAACTCTTCAATTTTATTGGCTAGATTCTCCTGGAAAAGTCACTTTTGAAGTTGATAGGCATCATCATGAGGATAATGAATATCAAAGGGCTGATATGAAACACAAGAGATCTCTTGAGGAAGGGTGGGAGGGACTTGCATAGGATCAAGCTTTTTCTCAACTTCACACTCCTTATCTAGGCTTCTATCTTCTTACTTTCCCCATGATTCCACTAAATTACTCCAGATTAGGATGTTAGTATTAGGATTATCTTCTTGAGTTAGTGATGCAACTTTTGGACTGGATGAAGTATCCAAAAAACTTGGAATATCCTTAGGCTCGTATTCTCCACCTTATTTCCAACTTAGAATCTCATATCTAGAGGCTTCTTCTTGAGGTGGGGATGTAATATGAGAGGGAAATGCGGGATTAAATTCCAATTATTTTAATAATTATATATAATCTTGCATATACCTATTGGCTAGCTCAATCTACCTATGAATATTTGATTCAAAAATAAGGTTTGTCTTTCCAACTCTCTCTTCTAGCTTATTGCAAAAAAATGGCTTTGATAAGCTTGATTGGGCTCATGAATAGTGGTCAAGTAAGACTAATATAAATATTTTATAAGTGGATATTAATGTTGATAAGTTTGGTGAGGCTACTTCTCAAGAATTTTTATCCTATCTTCCTAGGATGAAAATAGGCCACTCACATCTAGCATCTCACTTGTGAGCCTTTACCAATTAGATATCTTAATAGGTTCCGAATCTCTTTTGACTAGCTCTAATGCATATTTCACCTTATGAATGAAATGGATAGGAATCTCTAGACCATGTCCCCTTTATGTGTCAAGATCTATCATGTAATTCTTATAGACCAAGAGAGTTTGCTTGAAAGTGGAAATGGATTGAATTGAGAAGTGACTAGGTTGACTAGGAGAAGCAATATAGTAAGAAGGCTGGTTATAAGGTTGATACAAATCATAACAAGGCTAATAATATTCATGTTGGATTTGATAGGGATAATGACAAGGATGGTAATATTCACACAAAGGCTGATAGGGAATGCCATAATCTTGAAATGTCTCACCAACTTGTGTAAAATAGTACTCAACACCAAGGTCAACCATGAAACTTCATTAGGAAGAAAGAACACAAGGAATGATGTTCAAAAATATTCAAAATAAATAGCTAGGCTTATTGACCAATTGATTTAGTCTTGGAGTCATCATTGATATTTAGATAGATACCTCTAAAGGTTAATGTGTTGATAGACAACACCAAAAATAGTTCAACTTCTTGAACCAAGAGTCCCATCAAACATGCCAAAAAATATTGTCACTTGATTTGCATCCTTTGAGAAGATGTCTCAGCTCTCTTCATCTAAATGGCATAATTTAAACACCTTTAGACTATGGGTGACTCTAAGAATGAGGTGAATCTCTAGATAGGGATAGCTCCCTTGATGTACCACTTTGGATCACAACCACACCTAAAATTTGTGAGGGAAAATGGAGAGATAAAATTGAAAAAAACTATCCTAAAGGAGGTGATACACCAAATTTATTGATGACTACCAACTAGTTGCATGTTACACATGAAACAAAGATACTAACTAAACATACTTTTTTCTAATTTGAATATTCTCACATCAATATTTCATTGTGAATGTTATGGAAAATGTTTACGATAGGAAGACTAGATAAGAGGCCTAAAATGGAACTGTTTGAGTAGGCTAACTCACTAAAACTTAACACCTAATAAGACACTTCAGGTGACTTGTAAGAAGAAACTTTCAAACTATAAATAGGTGAGAGAATGAGATAATCATGCTAAGGAAACAAGAGTCATCACTTATGCAAAATCAAACATTCTAAATGAATAAAATAAAATAAATCATATAAGAGTTAACACTATTAGTATTTATTGATAAAATGGTATGAAAATGAGTAGGGCTTTTCCATACTCAAGTGGAACATGAGTTAGAAAGGCTAAAATGGCTAGTTCTTATAGAACTTGAGAGAGAGAGGAGAAGAGAGAAGTCCAAATGTCAAAAGGACACTTGTCAAGATAATAAAAGGAGTTAAATATGCATGATAATAATATTTGAAATAAACCATGCAAGGTTAGAAAGTACAAGTGTCCATACAAGGCATAAAACTCATGAAAACTAGCATGAAACTCCTTGTGTTAGCTCAAAAATTTGACAACATCATCCACACCTATTTAAATGCACTAAAAATATATATGGATAGGTTTTATAATTTGAATGATAGGGAATGGTTTTATACATTCCTCTCCATGCATTATTTGTAGTCCTGGTCATTTTGAATCATCTAAAAATTAACTATCACTACCTACACTCAAAATAACTCTTATTTCACACACCCTACACACTTGGCATCTAAAAAGTCATTATTTTTACAATAAAATAAATGGGAGGGAATTTAATAAACTTTTAAATAGCCTCCATGTCCTTATAATTAGTAGGCACATCTTAAAAAGCCACCCACTTAAAGTTTTCACACTTCTCACCATTATGTTCACTATGCTAGTTTTGACTAGCTAAGATGAGAGTTATTTTTTGAACACTTAAAAGTTTTTTAAAAGTGTTATATGGACATATTAAGTTATTAAAATTTTATATTTTTCTCCTAAACTTTATTTCATCTATTGAAACCTCTTATAACTTATACAATGCACAAAATAGTCAAAAAGAGTAATTTTGTACCCTATCCATATAGATTTACTATATTCCAATACAATGAGGAGGATCTTGATAGAGTCATATACAACCTAAAATAAATTTATTGGTGAAAAAAGGCTGTTTGGATGCATATCCAACCTCATCTTTCCAATTAGGTCCTTCTAAGGGTTTAGCAAGGGTTTTATCTTATTTTACCCTCTTAAGAATTGTTCATAAAAATGGGACATTGAAGTTGCAAAAAAAATTTAAAATAATGAATTTTAGGACACTTTTCAAATTTTCACAATTTATTGAGCTCCCATGCACCAAGACCATATAATTATGATCTCTTTAATTTAACCTCTCAGGTTCTTCTACTTGTTTTGCATAGGCCTAATGTGATTTTAAGTCAAAAATGGATTTTTTGTGGTTTCTCATGCATTAAAAAATCTTTAAAACCTATTAATTCATCCCATAAAAATTTTAAAACTTTTTATAAATCTTATCTCATGCTATAATTAAAGGTGACCTCTCATTTGGGCACTAGGCCCAACCATGCCTAATAGCCTGTCTACACCCTAAAGCCCAAAATGATTTTTTTATGGATTTAACTATATCCAAATATATTATATACCTATATTTTGATCCAAAATAAATTTTAAAATAATTTTTAAATCTCACTTAGATCTATAAGTGAAATTTGTCTCACATTTGGTCTTTAAGCTTGAACATGCCTAATAAGCCTGATTGTAACCCTTGTAGGTTTGGATTAGTATAATTAGTTTCATCCATATATTATTGGTTTATAATGTTTTAATAGGTTTTGTACATATTAATAAACCTCCTTTAAATTTTAAAATAACTTTTTATTCACCCTTCTGTCACCTTTTCTCCAAAACCTGCCAATTTCACCTAAGGGGAGTGCCCTATGTCTGAAACAAAATAGAGGGAACTTCCCATATTTTACCATTAAAAATAAGTATTATATGGGATTATAATAGTTATATATACACTCTAAAAAAAATTCATCCCTTTTTCATGTCTCTATACCATTCAAATGCATCAAATCTAAGACATACCTATGAGGAGTGGACTATATGTAGGGTTTCTAGTATGTAGACTGTGTGCTATTTTATTAGGGTATTTTATTTGATTTGCATATATATTTAGAGTGATATACTAATATTATTAATATTATTTATATTCTCTAATATTCATTCAACTCTCTAACCACTTGCATACTCTTTCATATAGTCATTTTACTCTTACCTAGTCCAGACAATATGCATAATTTTTTGACTATGTTGACCTATTTTGAGGGGTACCTATAGATGGTTTAGGATGGAATAAACTTTTAAATAATTAAATGTCCCTCTTGAAACCTTAAAACACATTTTATAAATTATTTGGACTTATTTATTCCTATTTGGAATATACCAATCACTTAGAATTATCACCCTTTTGTTCACTACTGAAGAGAGTCATTATAGTGGCTATAGGTGCATATTTTAAAATAAAGGGGTATTTTTAGGTGTTTAACTGATAAAAAATTCACATAATAACCTCTATTTTTTTCATAATTTTAAACCAAGTTCTCATCTTTCTCTAGGTCCACAAGAATGAAACACCTTCTCAAACCTACACCTTAAGCTGGTTGTAGGTGAACAATTTGGGAATTAGGTACACTTGTAAGTGTGAATAGGAAACAAAAAAATACATAATTATATTTAAGTTTATTTTAGATCAAAATTAATCCTTTTCACTATTGTAAATGTTTAAATATGGTGCATAGCCTAGTTTTGTAACTTGAGTGGAGAAGGTCTCTTTTGGACAAAAATATTGTAGATGTCAATGTAGGGTTTTAGTGCATAAATGGACAAATTTGAGGCCCCAAATAATCAAAATTCATCAACCTTATACCATCCAAAATTTTCCAATTCCTTTTCCTATATGGAGGCTTTAATACAAGGTCATAAACAAGCATAAAAGGTCTTTGTAACCCTATTATGAGAAATCAATGAAACCTCAAGGTACTATGTTTTTTTCCTTTTAGGGAAAAGATCTCTGAGTACAGTCATCTCAATTTTGATAATGGTTTACACTTTCATTTATCAATTTCATAATTCAAATGTATCTTACATTCTCTATTCAACATATTAGAGCTTTATGAAAGGTTCCAACATGTTTCAACACTTTCATACATGTACCTCCATATCTCTACATAGGCCTGTAGATGCTCACACAATAGTATACATGGTAGTGACTATGAACCTAGAAAAATGTGTATATCACATGGATTTTTACATTAATCTTAATAAAACTTCATTTAAATTAAATTAAAAAAATTCAATGTTTAAAACAAGATCATATCCCCTTATTCCATAGGTGACATCTTTCTAAGAGATGCATGTAGACATACAACAATGGTTGCCTGACTATATATGTTGCACATGACTGCCATCATAAACTAATTTTTATATTTTTAAGGTTAAAAATAAATATTTATACAAAAAAAAACATGGAAAACAATTTTGGACTCTCCATTAATCTCTTATAAACATGATTAGATCTCAAGCATCATGACTGAAACTGAGAGTAGACAAAAATTTGACTATGAGTGTGACAAGACTGGGTGTTCAATCAAAGCATGTAATTATATGGTTCCTAAGGAAATTAAAAATGGAAAACACTATTTTCCATTCATAGGAATCCCTTACAAATAATAAAACCTTCTACAAGTAGTAAACTTGATTTTCATTCTACCTGGAACATTAACTTGTAAATTGAAATGAATATCTCATGAGATATTTTAAAAAATTAAAATAAGAATGGAAAGAATTATATGAGGGATTAAAAATCATTTGGATCCAATATTATCATCTATATTGTACATAATCATCCAAACAAGAGCAAAACCTACATGGTGCATAAATTAGCAAGCAGAAAAACACAATCAACTTCATGAGGATGGTTCATAAAGCACAGGCCACCCTTATTTGAAATATTATTATTTAAATTAATATATATAATTTTAATTTCACCTAAATTTTTTTTTGACCTGGAATTTCTCCAACTGTCCATACCAAGTATAAACTTCCTAATTGGTTATATGTGTTTAGAAGGGTGAAAAAGGAGTAGAATAGTTTTAGCCCAATTTTGAGACTTACAAAGTACTTAAAGCATGGAAATGGATATAAGGAAGATGAATAGACCTCTCATGACCTTTTCCCATGTGTCACACTCCCTTATGGGCCATACAATTGCCAAACTCTTCTCTTTTCCTAAGAAAACTTATCTTTCTTCTAAAGAACCTATCAATTTCAGTTATAAATTGTTGATTAAGGCATAATAGGACACATATAAAATTACATCAACTTTTTTACACATTAACACTTCCTAAGGGGGCTGTACAACTCATTTAATATCCTATTTTTACTCTAAAATGACTCAAAAAGAAATCAAGACTAAAATGAGTAATGACCAAGGCAAATATAACTTGAAATCAAACTAAATGAAATATAATACACCTTATTACATATATATTGGACCCATAAAACACCTAAAACTCAAATTTTTATCTATAGGGGTCCTAATTTGACATATAGGGTCAAATTTGGCCAACATCTACTTTATCACATAAGTATCCAATCTTCACAATATATAGCTGACTCTTTAAGAGGTCCTAAGGAATGAGGAACATGTTATGGTATGGTAGGTCCAGTTTAATTTTTTTTATCATCCAACCAACATGAGTCAATCATACTATCTCACTTATTTCCATATACAACTTTACGCTTATTGAGAATGGGTATCCTTATTATATTGATGGTCAGTAGCCACTTAGTGTATTTTTTATGTCATAATGTGCCTCTTGTTTCCTAAGGTCTTATCATATATGCATACATTGTAATTTTTCCATTTCCTTTTTCATTTACAACAATCCTAATAGTTTCCCTTAATAAATATAATTTTTTGAACTTATCACTCCCCTCTAAGGATTCCATTTGTGAGTTGTAATGTAAGACCATGGATAAGACTATGCCATACTCATAAATTACCATAAAAACATTCCTTTTAAAATAATTTCCTAGTTGTTTCCACCTTATTGGTCTTCTCTTTTTGATTTAAAGTGTAAGACCATAGATAGGACCATGCCTTCCTAAATAAATATTCCAATACCCAAGTCATAATGAAATTACATGTGTTACAAGTCATTGACATTCTTCCTATTTTGATATAGTATTTTTTATGCTTACTTCATTGATCTTTCAGTGTTATCTTATTATTTTCTGATTGCATGTATGATTACAACCATTTTCTTAAAATTTTCATACTTCTCAACTTGAATTAGTGTGATCAATTTAAATTCATTTTTCCAATTTTTATTTTCTTTTATACTTCCCAACACAATTTAGTATGATTGATTGACTTACTTATTTTTCTTTTATACCATTTGGTTTTCATGTTCTTTCTATTTTATTACATTATTCTCATATTTCCCAACATGATATAGTTTGATTTAACTTGTTTTAATTTGGTACAAATCTTGTACATGGTTTAGAAACATTTTTTAATCCTTTATTACCATCTTTTGGTTTATTATATTTAGTCATCTTTTGTTACTACACATTTCACATCGGGATATAGTGTGTAGTACATTTGTTTTTAATTACTTATACTTTTCCAAGTCATTTTTGCCTTTTTATTCTTAACCGTGCATGTGTATCACATAGTTCTATAAATTAAAATATTCAACATATATTTACCATAACATATACAAC
>JARHVA010011208.1:0-81820 GCA_037957365.1 Torreya grandis | reverse complement strand
GGGGTTAATAAAAATATATCACATGCATTAGATGTGTTCCTCATAACTTCTATTCTTCTAGACAAGTGTTTGCAACTACCTAAGTCACAGTCATCCTTTTTTTCACTCATTCCTCACACATGTCATTCAAGTGTCCTTAAATTTTCCAAATAAAATACTTATAGGGGGTGTGTGTGAACACCTATAAATAGTCCTCCTATCCATAAATCCATTAGGTATACCTTAAAACTCTTCCTAATTAGAGTTATCACCTTCTTACTTGGTGATCACCTTCCATTCACTATGCCAGTTTGGACAACCTAAAGTAAAGGTGATTTTAGAGGTACCTATAATGATTGAATAAAGAAATAAATGGAAATTAGGGGTTATATTGTGTCCCAATTGATATCACAAAGTGATCCTCATCCTTTAAGATTCCTTTATACCTTTATAAACACCAAAAATCTATCAAGATAACTAGTTCTTTACCCTATCTATAGAAACAAGGTAAAAAACCAATCAGTTGGGAAGGATCCTGAGGAAGTATTATTAAATTAAAAAATCACTTTCTTGACAAAAATAGCTCATCTAGATTCATTTATATCCAAATTTTTCCTATCAGGTCATTAGCAAAGGTTTTAGGGTGGTTTTGACCCTTAGCATTTGTTCATAAAATTTTGATGTTGAAAACTTAGACAAAATTCCACTAGAATCATTTTTTAGGATCATATTAAACAATATCCCAACTCCTTGGGCCCCCATTCTAAACAATCTGTACATATATGAGCTTCCAAAGATGCCTTCTTGAACTCTTCCCCTATATTTTTATGTAAGACTGAGGTGAAAAAGAGTCATGTTTGTGAAAAAATATGATGAATATCTACAACTTAATGTCTTTCACACACTTCATATCTCCCCATGAAATTTTTCCAATTCATTGGAAGGCTCCTCTATTTCTATAACTGAGACTACACTCCCCTTAGGGCTTTAGGCCTAGTCAAGGCCTAATAGGCTTAGTCTATATATCTTATGGGTTTAGGCCACTATGTTGGATTCCTTAATAATTTTAGACCTTAATAATGTTATTTTATGATTTAAAATACTTCATAAACCATTATATAATGATTTAATAGTCTCTACATTCATCTATTTAACCATTTGCATACTATGCCTACAAGGGTGTGTCCCTCTAGGTGTGCCCTCTATCTGAGATAGAATAGAGGGTACTTTACCTTATTTTATTTGTAAAATAAGGATATTATAGGATATTTAAATTCATGGGGACCCTTTTTAAAAAAATTCAAGGTTGTATCAAACTTGTAGCATCCCCAAACATCATGAAACCCAAGGCAAAACTTTTATAGTACTGATTGTGTGCAAGATTGATGTGTTGACTGTAGGTTGGGAATTAAAAACCATCCCTTACCCTATTTAAATTTGATGATAATTAGGTGATATGTTCATTATAATTTTTAAGGATATTTTAATCATGTCTAAAACCCATGCTTCCTTTCCAACTCCTCAAAATACACTCACCTCTACTTGACTAGGCTAATTTGTAAGTTAATTGTAACTATGTGTTCACTCAAAAAAAGGCATGCTTGTAGGTGGAAAATTTTGTATTATAACCTAAATTTAATGATTTAATACTTATTAAAAAGTCATAAAGTTTACTTCATAGTCACTGATACCTTATTTTCATCATGTATATGTGAGGCTAACCTCTAGACTATTATGCTTTAGTGCACTATCATCCTATAATTGATTGTAGATGATCATTCTGAGGGTTAAAAAGACACTTTTAGATTATTCTAAACTCTTTTAATTTGTGTTACACATACTAAGGTTTATTTAAAGTTCTTGGAACCAAATCTAATTGGAAATCTCTTATGTTTTTAGGTTTCTATTCTCCAAGATTCATATCATGAGCTTGTAGGTGCCTAAAGTTAGACTATATGTGACCTTTTTGAGGCAAGGGTACTCCTATAGGTGATGATATAGGTCAAGACCCCTATATTTCAACCCATTTCAATGTTATTTGAGCCAAAAAGTGTCCTCACCTCAATAGGGTCACTTTTCATGGAGATATGCTTCTATCATTCTACCTTAACTATGACGTCATTTGAGATTCAACACACTATAGAAAACACTGAGAACCTAAAGTGAAAAAATGTCCTAAAATTGGATGGCCTCATCTACATCACTTATTGGGACCTAACACTCACTCTCTTTGGTTAATTCCTCACTCCTAAGGTTTTAAATTCATGATGAAACACTTATGATTATGTAGTACCTTAGTACATATTACCATGAAAGGATCAAAACCAAGGCATGTTTCATGTTTTAGAGGGTTTAAGGTAAGATGTCCCTAAACTCACTTTCTCTAGTTATGAACATGATTCAAGTCTAATTGACACTCTATGGCTCCAATATTAGTTGATATGACACCTTTAACACTTCAAGACCTTAAGAAGGTTTAAACAAGTTTCAACATTTGCATTCTAATCAATACTCTATATGAGCCACCTATAAGTGCATATGTAGGACATAGGGTAGTGAAGGTGGAATATGGACAATATGCATAGTGGATGGCCCTATAGTTAATAATAACCTTCTTAAATTATTTAAATTGATCCTTTTCATATTGAAGGACTTCAAACTAGTTTTAATTTCTTCATTCCAACATGATTAGTCTCTTATGGGGCACTTATAGGTGCACATTAGTAGTAAATAGGGTATAATTGTATGTATTTTATTTATTTTGGGAAACTAGTGTTTAGTTCCTAAATAATAAGGGGTTTGGGATAAGGGGAAAAATATAATCAAAGAAAGTAAACTAGAGGTTTTGATTAATTTAATTGAATCAATTGCATATGAAGAGGAATTAACTTATTTTTAAAATTAGGCTAATATGACTATTGTAGGAGTTAAAACCTGAGGTGCATGGCTAGGAGAGTGTCTAAAATCTGAATCTAGATTTTATTTTCTAATTGGATAGGAGGACCAAAAATAAGACACCTTGGTGTCTGGAAATATATTCCACCTCTACCACTATTGTCTTGAGAGTTTGAGCTTTCTAGGTTTTGTTTACCAGGTTAATGTGAGCCTATGTACCAAATTTCAAAGGCTAGAATTCAATAGATATTGTTGTAGGTCCATTTAAATCTCCAAAACCTTATATTCATCTACACATGTGAAAACAACAAATGCATCAAAATAAAAAATGGAAAAACTTGGTTAAGGGAAGAATGATCACATGATATAGAACCCCTACTATCCTAATCACTACCTAAATTAACCCTTAATCTAGGGTCCCAGATCAAATTTAGTTCTCCCTCAGGGAAAGTGCATAGTAAATTCAAATGATAGATGCAAGAATGACTTTCACCTAGGCCCTTCCTTGATCAAGCATGCAAGTCTATGTGTGATGTGAAATGATGAGCTATAATATTGACTAATTTTTATTAAGTCTAATGTGTCAAAATAATAAGTGCTAGATATAAAATGTCTTGTGTATTCCTTTATATAAGAGAATCATTATTTCAAATTTAAGACATTTATTTACATTTAGCCAACATTGGATAACTTAGGGATGAATCAAAGAAAGGGGATAAGACCCATCTAGAAAAAAAAATTGGCTATTAAGGCTCAAATTGACCTTGGACAAGAGTGTTGGAAATTAGATACCCTAGGTTTCAGCATTGTAGTCCAATCCCAATGCTCCTATCCTATAGGCTAAGGATTGGGGGGGATAGAAAAAACATAGAAAATATGACCTAGATAAGGTGGAATGACCATTTGAAAGGTTTAGGATGACTAAGAAATAAGAAAAATGTGACTCAATCTTGAAACAAGACCAAGATGACTAAAGTAAAAGACATGACTAAATGTGAACAAATCTCATATTCTCTAGTCAGAGTCTCCTATGAAAAGACTATGAAAAGACATGATATGTGTGGTTGCTTGAATAATTTAGGGTGTATAAAATATGCATTAGAGAGTTTGATATCTCAACCAATCTCAAAATATTATTAGAAATCTCATATACTTTATTTCCACCTAAGGAGCTATCTCAATGTTTTGAAAACCTTATACTTGACCACCATGGTTGTGTAAGGTCCCTCTTTTCTCCTATCTATAGATGAATACTTGTAAGAGATTGAATATGTACCATATATTAGTATGTTACTCCCTCAAAATATGTATTAGAGACCAAAAATCATATGGAGATGTTGATCATGTTTTGAGATGTGGACAACCACATAAACTTTGATTTGAAATCTAAAATAGTAAGGAAAAACTCCATTACTGAGGAACTCTTGTCTGTAGACTATGACATTATCTTTCAATAGAAATATAAGGTTATTCATGTCCACCTTTTGGATACCACACATGAAAACCATGTCAAGAATCATTTTAAGAAGATGTTCATACTCTTAATGACCATGTATAGTGCCTAGTTTGTATGGATTATCTCAAATAAGAATGAAATCTATAGGGTATGGGGATAAGCATGTATAAGGGAGCAATCAAATTCTTATAATTAATTCATAAAGAATGGGGAAAAAATGTCTGAAATCCTACCATGAATCTAAATTATACTATGTTTACTAACATCCTACAAGAGCATTTGTCTTGAATCAACCCTTGTTGTCCATACTCAACCAAAACTGATTGGTCATTTTTGTATGCCTAATGAAGTGATGGAAAAGTGAAATGGTTTTAATCCATTTTAAATACTTAAAAATTAGGTGAAATGTAGAAGTGAACTCATGGAATTTGAAGAGTCATTTCAAAACCTTTCACACATGCCAAAACACTTGTATAGGTTGTACAACTAACTAAAACTATCCAAATTACCACTTTCCTTCTTGTCTTGATGCTACTCCTACAATTTTTAGTTAGATACTGAAATGAATTATAAGATTCTAATGTAGGGGAATTTGATAAAAACTTGGACACCTTTTTCTACCTGGGAAAAATTGTACAAACCTCATTAATGGCTCAAATATGACCCTATATGACATGAAATGGTACAAGGACTAAATTTGATTATGATCAAGGTAAATAACACATTAAATGACATTACTAAGATCATAAAATACCATATAATATCTTATAAGACCCATATATCAAGTTTTTTATGATAGGGGGTTGAATTATTTTGACTTGTGGTCAAAATAGTCAACAATACGCATCATATTGATCATTGTTACATCCTCCAACAACATCTTCAGGATCACCTTATGACCATTCGTACACCTTCTATTCCTCCTCCCAAAGGTCACCAACATAATAAATATCCTCCTTCTTCCCCCATGCTCCCTCTAACTATGGTCCCTTCTTCTCCCATGGTTCTTCCACTTATGGTCCCTTCTCCACATGTGGTTCTTCCACCCATATACTCTTCTCAACTATAGTTCCCTATCTACCCATGGATCCACCTTTACTTGTGGTCCCTTTACACAAATGGATCCTTCCTATCGCACAAATGCCATTCATATTCCTTTTATTGAGTATTTTATGCATGATGACCCTGATGAGCATGATCCTTCAACTATACCTATATTTTCTATAGAGGATATTCGATTAGAGGTCTTTTCATATATTTCACTGAAGATCAATGATACCCTTGATATAATTAAGATCTAGCTTCATAGAGATCTTTTATATGTTATGGATAATGTTTGTGGACAAATTTAATAGTATTTATGAACACAACATGGTGTTATTTCACTTTATTCTTCACTATGTTTTTGGATTGGATGTGTGCTCCACTATTATATCTATATACTTTATATCATTTGAATTTGTCTCAGAAAAAATTTCATTTATCTATCTTACATGGATATGTATATTTTTGCATTATGTGTTTCATATGGTTTTATTTCTTTAATTTTATCTTGCGACTTATTTTATATGCTTATATTTAGGATTTCATTTATTTCTATGGATGTATTTTGATTTTCTCATGATTGTTTGCTACCTTATATCCAGAACACATATAATTATTATTGTGATTTGGTTATACAAATCTTACTCCCCTTAATAAATCCTTACTTACCATGTGATTAGTTAGAAAATAATTCATCTTATTCTAATCCTATTTTACTAGTCCACTTTGGATCTCCCTTTATTCCTTTTATTTCCTTTCACAAACTAAACATACACATGGTTTAAACTTGAGATAACATACTAGTTCATAGGTAAGCCTAAGTGTTTTAGTCAATCATGTCTTTAGATACTTAACTTCCTTTATCCAAAGTCTAAAGCTCATTCATGTGTATCAATTTTATCCCTCATGTTAGTTATTACAAGTCTATATGGAGGAAGAATATTAAAATCCATAAAAACTTAAAATCCAAATCATTTAACAAAAGGCAATGATACAAAAGGCAACATACACATTTCAAAATTCAAATTGCACTAAAATATGTCATTAAAAACACATATCTTTTCTAATCAAATCTCAAACTCTATAGTTAGCCTTATGACAGATTCAAGGTCTATTGTGGTGTGGTAGGCCATTGGATTGGAAAAGGAGAATAAAAAAAATGTTTTAGTACTACCTACTTTCTCACACAAGTATCCAATCTTCATAGTATACCAATGGCTCTGTAATAGGTCCTAAGGAATGAGGAATGCATTGTGGGAAGGTAGGTCCATTTTAATTTTCTTATTCATCCAACCAAAATTATTTGATTTTAGTATCTCACCTATTTACATTTATAACTTTGTGCTTATTGAAAATGGGTATCCTTTGTATATTGATGGTCACTAGCTGCTTAGTGTCTTTTTTGGGTCCTTAGTGTGCCTCATGTTTCTTAAGGTCTTCTCATATATGTCTACATTGTGATTTTAAAATTGCTTCTTTCATTTACACCACTCCTAATATTTACCCTTGATAAATATTATTTTGTTAACTGATCATTCCCCCTAGGGATTTCATTTATGAGTTGCATTATAAGACCATGGGTAGGACCAAGACTTCCTCACAAATTACCACATTACCAACATTTCCTTTTAAAAATAATTCCCCATTATTTCTACCTCATTGGTGTTCCCTTTGTGATTTTTATTGTAAGACCATGGATAGGACCAGACCTTCCTTACAAAATAATCCAATACCCATGTCACAATGAAATTACATGTGTTAAATTTGATATAAGTAGTGATTTATTATGAGTTACACATCATTGACATGCTTCCCATCTTGATATAGTATGTTTTATGCTTATTTAATTGATCTTTCACTTTTATCTTCTTATTTTTTTATTGCATGTATGATTACAACCATTTGCTTAAATTTTTCATACTTCCCAACTTGAATTAGTGTGATCAATTTAAATTTATTTTTCCAATTTTGTTTCTCTTTTATACTTCCCAACATGATTTAGTATGTCTGATTGACTTAGTTGTTTTAATTTTATACCATTCAGTTTTCTTGTGCCTTCAATTTTATTACATTATTTTCATACTTCCCAATGTGATATAGTGTGATTTTACTTATTTTAACTTGGGGAAAATATTTTATATGGTTTTAAAAAAAAATTTACCCTTTTTACCATCTTTGGTTTATTATATTTATTCATCTTTTGTTATTACACATTTCCCATCATGATATAGCATGTAGTAATTTTTTTTGGGATTGATTATTACTCTCCAAATCATTTTTTCCTTTTTATGTTTAACCATGCATGTGTATCACATAATTCTATAAAAAAACACAAGACATATATTCCCCATAGCATATACAACAAAAGTTAAAATACATGTGCTAGAAAGAAATATATCCATGCATAAACATCTAGAACCAAATATAACTCATGAGATCACATCCATATATATATATATATATATATATATATATATATATATATATATATATATATCATGTGTTTTATACAAAAAAAGTAAAAAATACAATCTCTCTAGCTCTAAGGTTGCACCCCATCATGCCTATCCTATGGCCATGCCATACTACCCATAGATGCCTAGGATTGTCCACTCTACATGGTATGTTGTAATGAGGTAGTTATAGATATTAGACCTACTACTTGTCCCTATGGATCGACCACCTATGACTACACTTATCCAAACTAGTAGGGGTAGCCATGTGTACTTCTCTCTTCTGAGCTAAGGCCTATTAGTCCTATGCCTCTCCATATCCCACCCCTACTAGTGGTTGAAATCCATCCTTAAATACATATAACTACCTCATGGCCTCCCCCACTAGTTTAAACTATCCCACCAAATCTGGGGAAGATAGAACCATAGGATCATATAATGTGATGTGGTCATATGGATCTAGCACCCCATCCAAAATGTGATGGTGTGTGGCCATAAATAGAGATCCCCATTTGACATCCTCTATCATAGGATATATAAAACCAAAACTAAATCAACATTAGATCACACACACACACACACACACACACACACACACACACACACACACACACACACACACACACACACACACACACACACACACACACACACACACACACACACACACACACACACACACACACACACACTCACACTCACACACACACACACACACACACACACACACACACACACACACACACACACACACACACACACACAAAACCATCTATCTATTTACTATAATCACATGTAACTAGTGTCCTATATCAAATATTAAAATCTAAATTATAAAATTTCTCACTATTTTCGGTGTCACCAATCATCATCTCACTATCTACTCATCTATCGAGCATAGTCTCTCCATCCACTCAATGATCAAGTACCTCTTTTATAGGTCACCTTTATACCAGTGTAAATCTAAGAGTCACCACTTTATCACACCATGATACTCTCCTGAGAGGTCCCTATATGGAATAGTTATGTCCTAAATTAGTTGTTGGGTCATCCTATATTGTATCCCTTACCTATGCCTTGTCTCACTAGTGTTGTCTATGTTTATGGTGCATTCAAGGTGGTCACTTCTATTACTATAGTCCATGTTATGGTGATTATTGTGGTTCCCATTATGGTCCTAAATCCACATCCATATCATCTCCTTCTACTAACACCTATTACCATACTTCAATATTCCATGGTCTAACATTTCATGGCCTAATCACATGTATCTCCATTGAAAATCATCCTCTTCCTCTCCCTATAATATATCCAACACATCATTCCCAATAAGTAGACACCACTAGAGGGAATGTTGGGTGTGGGAATCCAAACTACCTTGGTAAGCATACCATTAGATGTGGATATACATGAGGTGTAGTGGTATTTGATCCATGAATATGCCAACCCTATCATAATGGTTGACTAACTAGGCCATACAATATCAATGTGTATATAGGCATGCCACATGATATCCCCTTATGTGATAGTCTACAATACTAAAACATAGGTCATGGACTAAGCTATATGATGTTAGAGGTATAATCACTGAGAGGGGGGTGAATCAATGAGCATAGATATTTCAATTCTAATTCTAATTCCAATCCTATCAAACTATTAAACATTAACAAGAGTTCTCATTTATTCAATGCATACACAAGATCAAACACACAACATAAAGTTCCTATGGTAAATCCTCATGGGGAATAAAACCTAATCTCAAGCCTAAAATACATGGACTAATTTTCCTATAAGATATTACAAATAAGAGATTGGTCAAGTCCTTTAGACTAAAAACCTTGATCAAGTCCTCTTAACCAAATGCTTGTAGTGAAACAGCTATGTCACAAGGAGCAACTACCCCTAAGAAAGATCAAGTCCTTTATATCCTCCTTTGAAGTGAAAACCTCCACTTTAGAACTAATGTTTTCAACACATAATTATGGATCTTTGATTGTCTAACCACTGCACAAAATTCTTTTTTATCTCATACAAGCCTCTTACATAGGCAAGTCATAATCTCTCTCTTTCTTTACTTAAACTATCCTTCTATGCACACTCATACCTCTTTGAATATCCTCAAACTACAAGATCATTATTATGTCATAATAAACATGAAATATAGTTCATACACATAGAATTTAATCTGATCAACTTATCAACTTATTTATTAGGCACTCTCCCTCTCTTTCACTCCATAATTCTCACACTCACACCTCTAGAAAGTCTTCCTCAAGTCTACACAACCAAGTCTAGGATCCACCACATTTGGCTTCAATATTTATATATAATTCATGAATTATCAAGTCCAAAATGTTTCCTTTTCATATATAGTACATTACTTCACTCTTAATTCATCTTACATGGGTCACACTTAAACACAACACACTTTCAAATAGGCTTAAGTCACCTTTTAGGTTCAATGATGACCCATTGACCTCTTTGACACTTCTAAAAGTAAAATAGGAGCACAATAACTCTTTCCAACATATGATACTATGAAACATGATATATATTTCTCAATTAAGTGTCTATATCCATCACAATACCACTCTACTTAAGCATAATTTACTCAGACAACATTCTGTGCACATAGTCACCATGAACAAATACATAGTCAACTTCTAAACCTTTTTTCATACTACATAAAATTATTAAAACCTTCATAATTCACAAAAATCATCCTCTTATATTATAAAACACTCCAAAATATATGAGTTATCATGAGACATTAAAATACCATCAAAACAAGCTCAAATATCCTTCTCGAGTTACTTGTAGAGAAAACATGAAAACATAGTCAACTTTGGAGCTCAATAAATTTTATTATACCAACAATTTTACATTAAAATTAATATTAACAAATTCAAATTGGAGTCCTATAAAAAAATTATTTTTTCTTCATGGTCATTTTTTTCATAGATTGAAATTTATGGCTCAAAAACTACACTAGTATTTCCTTTTTTAAATTCAAATATTTGAACTCAAATGGTCACAGTTAAACATCAAACACTATAATGTTATCTCATGTCCTCATTAATTATATTAATCATGCACCATATAAATTTAACTTATAGTGATCCAATTCCAAAATGTTAGGCATCAAACACTTGTTCTCATCTCGAGCAATCTTGCAATGATTACACACTCTTTGTTGATATCTTTGAGATTGTCCTTACTTTAACAATGCTAGATAATTGTCACTTTGACATATTAAATTTAATAAAAACAATTGATATCTATCAATATGAACACCTACTCATTATTTTTCCTTGGAATAAGCTTGATCTTTATCTCTTCTCAATGTTAAACATTGAGTGTTTGTCTTCATCTCGTTGCTTCTTAACACCTTGGAATAAACATGCTCTTTTGATCCGTTTTTAATGAGTTTGATATTTATCTTCATTATCCAATGAAAAATTTGAATCATTCAAATCAACACACACCACACATATAAATCTTTATGAATTGATATGATCCATTTTATCTCTATTTGGTTCTGGGCTTTAACATCATGCAAAATAGACTAAGTATGGTGACCATTGTTTATTTTCCTAGAAATCCATCTTTGCTCCTTAATAAATTTTGATACGGTAACTCACATGATCTAAAACATGGAAAAAATGATATATTTACATAGGATAATCTAACCATGTGTCAAATTTCTCTTAGAATCTTCGTTCTTGTGAGATATAATGCCATTAATATACTCACTTAGATTTTTATACCACAAAGGTAACTTTGTCAAGAAATGTTTGGAAGGCAAACTTTGCACATGCATATCTTTTGAATTGCTTCATTTCATGAACTAAAATTTATTTACTATAAAATAGACACAAAACTTAACACACCCATATGATCAACCTCTCCTAAAACATCCACACGTGTGAGATATGTCACCATCAAACTACTTACTTAGCTCTTTCTTACCTCATGAAAATTTGGCTAAGTATTAAAAAACACTATCAAACTACCTAGAGCCAAAATTTATACTTATATATATTTTTTCAAGATTAGTCACATTAATTTAGATTTATCACATAGTAACTAGGTATATATTTGATCACAACCATACGACCAACTTCCCCTGACTCATCCATAAGTGGCAATGGTGATATCAACAAACTACCTACTCATATTTTTTGCCACTAGACCCAAAAGGTATAGATGAAAAAAATGATAAACTATATCAAATAAACTCATGCACACAAACACTCAAATTATATAAAACATCTTATAGTACTAATTTCACATGTTTAATACTCCATACTCATCCCTGAACTTCTCTAGCCATGTCAAAACTAAATATCAACCAAGCCTCCTTCAAGCATAATAGAACAAACACATTGCACACTTTGTAATTATCACTTAGACTATCAAGACACTCCATCCATTCACCAAGACACCTACATGACATCACCATGACATCATTGACAACTCTCCAACAATCTCCCCCTTTGTCATTAATGTCAACACATATCATACAACTTACCTTCCTTCTTTTTCTTCAAGCACTCTCACAATAGGAAATTTATCCCCCTTTGGCACAATGAAAAAGTGGGCACCAAATGATCCTCAAGACATGAAAATTCTACCAAAAATATAAGACCATATTATAAATATAGTACAAACTCCCCCTTACCTTGAGCCTACCTCTTCTTGCCTTGACAATATCCTCTTTTCATAAGCCAACATTCTTCTTCAACCAAGCACTACAACAAATGAAGATAGAACACACAAAAGTACTATAACCTAACTAAACTCACAAATAAAAAAATAAGAGATACTCCCCCTAATATCTTTGAGCCATTGCATCTCTTGAGCATCTTCAGATCTCCATACACCATGAAGAACCACCATATAGGCTTACTAGCCTTCTATATCAAGCTACCACAAGGACCACTAAAAAAAATTCATTCCATTCACCAAAATAAAAACATGCTATAATTCAACTTGAGAACTCTTCTATAAACATACATACCTTTATATTTTGGAAATGTTGATAAAAAAACATCAAATCTTCATACTAGGCTTGACTATTTTCCTTATTGCCCTACTTATAACTTGCATAGCCAAAAAATTTCAGTGGACACATATTCAAGACCTAAAACTTCATATCTATAGCACTCTCATTTTCCCCTTCAAGCACACCAATTTGAAACAACTAGATCATCCTTTACAATATACTTCTTTCACAAACCAATGTACTAATTAGGCCTCCATCTTGACAAAAATATGAATAACTTAAAAACCACAAGCCTTAAAATCTCTATGATGATTTATTTAACAAACCATTTATCCCATTAAACCTATTAAGAAACCTTAAACCTCAAATCATAAGGTAGACCACTTTTCTAGCAAAGCCTAAAACCCTAGAATCTCAAAACAAACATAGTCAACAAACCTCCTTTTGATCAACATAAACCTCTAAAACTTCTTGTACACCTAGAGACAACCATTACACACTTCTATACCAAGATTTTAGATACCACATCTTTGGGAACCCATACATCCTATAACCCATTTTAGGATCTACATACTCTTAAACACAAATTGAAAAACCTGAGAACAAATAAAAAACTCAAATTTGTCTTCAACATACCTTCAGACCATAAAACCACCTAGAACATGCTAGAATAAGGTCAAAAAACCTTTATATGTAAAAATATCCACTTGAAAAATCATAAATCCTCTTTTTCCACTTGAAAAACCTTTAATATGACCCTATAGTCTGACCATACATAACAAAGACATCACTTTAACATCACCACAATATATATTTCAACTAAACATACCTCCTCCAACTAAAAACACTCATCTATACCCTTATAGGAATATCTAAATAACACCACAACAACACTTGCTTCTCCATTTTAAGGAGTCTCTTAAGAATCATAGATAGAGATAACCTTTACACCACAAACTCTAAAACAAAGTGAAGCCAAGAGTGGTTCACATCTCCTCAGTAACCAATAGAATATTATTATAGATATAAGACTTCTTGCTCTTATTTTTATTCCTCTTAGGTTGAACTAAGACAATTGGTTCCTTTTCTATATCACTCTTCTTTTATTCTAAGATAGAATTGACAACACATGGAATAATTATGGAATCTTGACATACATTTTCTTTTAAATAAACAACCTTTTAGCTTGGAACCTCATCACTAGGCACTGCTAACTGATGATATTTGCATGAATCTTTCTCAACAACAAAAATATGTTCACTTGGATACATACATACCTTATAACTAGCTTCAACCAACACCTAGGTCTTCTCTTTGAGAATGATCTCTTTATCGACAACATGAGTAGACAATGAGAGCCCTTGGCACTCTTTAACTTCTATAGTATTTTCCACCATAGAAAATAGATTACTTGAACCTGCAGTCTCATCATGACTCATACTTAACACCTTTGGCTTCCATGATTTGGCTTACCTTCTTCCTTGTACTCTAGTAGCCTGATTAAACCTATTCTAACTTAATGACCTTTACTTATATAGTCTATCAAAGTGAGCTCTCCATTCATAGTTGTGGTAAACCATACTCCTTAATGGAAACTTAGCTTGTCTTACCTTATTTAGATAAAAACTATCAATGTGTCCAATGTCATGACAACTAACATAAACTACTCTTTTTAAAGAAGACTTACCTTACCTTTCCTTATTTGGACAATGCTTATCAAAGTGCCCCTTATCAAGATAGTTGAAACACTCAAATTTTATCACACCTTTTGATTGATGACCCCCATTATAGTTCCATACAAACTCATTTCTAACAAGTCTCTTGCATTCTATAGATTTATGCCCAAATTGATTAAAATTATAGTAGTACCCATTGAAATTTGTATACCTCATGGTATTTAGTTGTCTGATCTAATTTATCTTCATTCTACTATCACCTTCATTGCTTGTCTGATGATTTGTAATCAAAGTATGATTGTCTTTGTTCACATTAGTCTTCATCTTATCTTGAGTTGCATTCTCTAGTTCTTTTTTGTATCTAAGACTAGTTCTATCACTTTTATTCTCTTAATCATTTAAAATATTATCTATATCACTTGAGCTCTTTTCAAATCTCATAAATGACATCACATTACTAGATGTCTTCTCTAAATTATATTTCAATGACCCCTTTTCAATTACATGCCTTGAACATTCATCTTCTTTATCTTTCAAACTTCAAGATAGGATTTATAATTGATAACTAAGATGCTTGAATATATCTTCATGCTCCTTGGTGTTTACATTCATTCTTGCCTCATAAGCATTAAATTTTTCCTCATAGTATTTCAATTGAGACTTCATCTTCTTATTAATATTATTCTCAATCTTTAGTTATTCAAGATAATTTGTCAATGTAATCTCATAGTCCACCTCATCTTCATCATCATATAAATCAATCTAAGTATACTCCTTTTGATGTGAAAAAATACCTTCCTCAACCATAAACAAAGCTTCATCTTTAATAGGACCATCATCTTCATGATCATACTTTGAGTCACTGACTTCACTCTCATCTAATGAGTAGTAATCTTCTTTGGTGTAGAGACTCTTCTTATCCTTAAAGTAATCCTTCTTGTTCTCAAACCTTATAAATCCTTTTTTTCTTTTATCATACCTAAATGATCTCTTGCCATCATCATGACCTTGATCATGCTCTTCATCATCATCCTTCTTATAATTATGAGGGAACTTATTATCAAAATGTCCTACTACTCCACAATTGAAGTATTTGAGGGGTAGTTTACCCTTATACTTCCCTAAACCTATTTTTAGTTCCTTGAAATCAAATTATTTAGTTCATCCTCATCTATATCAAAAATGTCATCCTCCTTGGGTTTCTTACCTTGTAACTTTGTTGTCTTCATTTTAGTCTTGAAATCTACTTCCTTCTTTGGTGGTATATCATCATTCTTCATCATCTCATAGGTAGTAAGGGTGTCATGAAATTGATCCATCTTAAATTGAGTAATATCATGACTTTCTTCTATAGAAGATAATTTTGGATTAAACTTGATAGATAGATACCTTACAACGTTTTGAACTATGATGGCCTCTTAAGGGTTCTCTCCAAGACCTCTGATGATGTTTACAATATCAACAACTCTCTACAAAAAGGATGCCATATAATCTTCTTCATTCATCTTGAGACTTTCAAATTGTCTTCTGTGAGTCTACAAATTAACAAGCTTGACCTTTGAATCTCCTTCATAAATGATCTAAATTTTTTCCCATATATCTTTATTAGGTTTAAAATGGGTTACCTTGGTGAATTCAAACTTTGTAAGACCACTAGTGATGGCATTCATTGCCTTAGAATTATTCTCAAACAACTTCTTGTTTGTAGTACTAGATAGAGGAGTAGTAGGAGCAACATAACCATCCACAATAGATTAACATACATCAAACCCTATAGACATAATATATGTACTCATCCTTGCACTCTAAAAATCATAATTGGATATATTAAACATTAGTTCTTGATTAGTAGAGAAACCTCCTTTATAGCTACCCATATTGTACCTTGGATCACCTTCAAGCTATTAAGCCTTTACCAAAATACCTACTCTTATACCAATTGTTATAAGTAAAATCACTAGAGTAGGGGTGAATTAGTGATCACATATATTTCAATTTCAATTCCAATCCTTTAAAACTATTAAACAGTCAACATATATCAACTTGATCAATTAACATTAACAAGAGTGCTCATTCATTCAATGCATACATAAGATCAAACACACAACACAAAGTTCCTATGAGAAACCCCCATGGGGAACAAAACCCAATATTAGGCCTATAACACATGGAATAATTATCCTATAAGAGATTTGAAATAAGATACTGGTTAATTACTCTAGACCAAAAACCTTGATCAATTCCTCCTAACCAAAGGCCTTTAGTGAAACACCTATTTCACAAGGAGAAACTACCCCTAACAAAGATCAAGTCATTTATAACCTTAATTTAAGTAGAAAACTCCACCTTAAAATTTATGTATTTAACACTTGATGATGGATCTTTGATTAGCTAACCACTGCATAAACTCCCTCTCTATCTCATGTAGGCCTCTTACATAGGCAAGTCATAATATCTCTCCTTCTTTACTCAAATTATTATTATATGCACACTTAGACCTCTTCACATGCCCTAAAATTTCAAGAGCACTATTATAGAATTAAAAAAAATACCTTCAAATCATACACATAATCCTTAATATTCTCATATTATCAACTCATCTATTGGACACTCTCCCTCTCCTTCACTCCATAATCCTCACACTCACATCTCTAACAAGTTTTCCTTAAGTCTACTCAGCCAAGTCTAGAAACCATCACATTTGGTTTCAAAATTTATATAAAATTCATGAATTATCAAGTCCAAAATATTTCCTTTGTGGCCAAAATACATTCCTTCACCCTTAAGTCATCTTACGTTGGGCACACTTCAGCACAACACACTTTCAAATATGCCTAAGTCACCTTTTAGGTCCAATGATGCATTCATCTCTTTGACACTTATTTGAGAAAAATAGGAAGATAAAAAATATTTCCAACATATGGAACCATGCCACATGATCTATAGGCCCCCCTTAAGTGTCCATATCCATTGTAGTACCCTTTTGCTTAAGCACAATTTGCTCAAACAACATTATTTACACATAGTCAACATGAATGAATATAAAATCAAATTATAAGCCTTTTTTCATACTACATACAATTATTTACACCTTCATAATGCAAAAAAATCATCATATTGGAGTCTAAAACACTCCCCAATATTTGAGCTATCATGATACATTGAAATACCATCAAAACAAGCTCAAATATCCTTCTCAAGTTATTTACAGATCAAACATGAAAACATAGTAAACTTTAGAGCTTGACAACTTTGACTATAATAATAATTGGACATTTTAATTCATATTTACAAATGTGAATTAGATTCCTATACAAATTAACTTTTTACTACATGGTCAAATTCTACATTTATTGAAAGTTATGGATCACAAACTAAACATTGATCTTTCCTTTGTTAAATTCAAATATTTGAATTCAAACAACAATAGTTAAACACTAAACACTATTATATCATCTCATATCCTTGTTGCTTAAATTAATCATGCACCATTGATCTCTTTTGAAATTTAACTCATAGTTTGCCAATGCCTAAACATTAAACCTCAAACACTTAGCCTCATCTCATGCAATCTTTTAATCTTGATTACGCATGCTTCATCGATCTTTTCAAGATTGTCCTTACTTTAATAATGCTAGACAACTATCACTTTGACCTATTAAATTTAATATGCACCATTGATCTTGATCAGTATAAACACCTACTCATTATTGATCATTGGAATAATCTCAATCTTTATCTTTGGTCAACATTAAATATCGAGCATTTGTCCTCATCTCACTGCTTCTTGACATTTTGAAATAAAAATGCTCTATTGATCCTTTTGTAAGGAGCTTGATATTTAACTTCATTATCCAATGAAATTTTTTGACTCATTAAACTCAACATGCACCATAGATATTGATCTGTATGAATTTATATGAGCCATTAGATCTCCATTTGGTCTTGGTCTTTAACATCATGCAAAATAGACTAAGTATGGGGACCATTTCTTATTTACCTAGAAGGTCATATTTTCTCCTTAATGACCTAAGATTTATCTCATAGAAACTAGGTACAAATGTGATCTCATAAATATGACCAACTCCCCTTGACTCATCCATACATGGTAATGGTGATGTCAACAAACTTCTTACTCAAATTTTTTACCATTGGACCCAAAAGGTCTAGATGAAAATAATGATCAACCAAATGAAATCCACTCATGAAAAAAATCACTAAAAGAATATAAAACCTATTATATGACCCATTTCACATGATCAATACTCCATACTCATGCCTAAACATCTCTATCCATGTCAAAACTAAAGATCAACCAAGCCTCCTTCAAGCATAATAGAACAAACACATTACACACTTTATCATTGTCACTTAGATTATCAAGACACTCCATCCAGTCACTAGGACACCTCCATGACATCATTGAAAAATTTCTAACACATGATCCTACATCCATCTCATAACTTGATGTAACCTATCATCAATAACAAGGGGATACCTAGCTGGATGATACATAGGGAACATCTCATAGATCTAGGCACATAAAAGAACAATAGGACCCATAGTATGCAATATCCCCAACCAACCAGTAGGGACTCTAGAAAAACAAAAGCTCTGATACCACTGTAATATCCCCAACCAGTAGGGACTCTAGAAAAACAAAAGCTTTGATACCACTGTAATATCCCCAACCAATAGGGACTATAGAAAAATGAAAGCTCTGATACCACTGTAATATCCCCAACCAATAGGGACTATAGAAAGACAAAAGCTCTGAATTACTTTTTTGAGTATTCTAATTTTTGTATGAAATAAGAACAAATTGCAATTTTTGCAAGATAAATTCAAATAAACAAATAAATCATAGTATAATCTATTATTTATTCACTCAAACTATTACAATAGATATCCTCTATCATGCATATAAAAGAATACTCAAATACAGTCTTAAAAACCTAGTCTTTTGCAAATCTAGAAATAAACTTGAATCTGGCACGTCTCAGCCTATTGTGTCAAAAACACAGTCACCGACGTCGGTTATACTACTGCCATCAGTTTCTTGGTGTCGATAACCTGCCAACATCAGTATAAGGTCGGCCGATGTTAGCTGCTGTCGGTCTCCACCTACTGAATGTTGGTCTTTGAGTAGACTGATGTTAGTCACTGGACTGCCGATGTCGGTCTCTGTGCTTCCCATGACACTTTCCAGCCTGATGTAGAATGGTACAAATTTTTAAAGACCTGTATGGATCTCATACAAAGCTAATGGAAAATCATGCGGCCTATATGTTGTACTCTAGATCTGAAGAAATATACCCTAATACAGAAGATCTTTATTCTAAACAATTACTGAATCAAAACATAAGGAAATAAATACATGGAAAGCTATGTGACAACTTCTGTGTGAAGTTATCTCCCAAACTTGTAAACCTCTATGATAACTTCTGTATGAAGTTATCTCTCAAATTGGCAATAGATCAACTGATATCTCACAGCCTCTGAATCACACACACTGAGGAGTGGACATTTTCCAATGCAAATGGAATCCTGAAACCCTTGGCTCAGTCTTCACAGAAGAATTCTTAGTAACAATCAATATCAATAATCAATGAATTCTCTCCCATGAGAAACCCTTATACCCTCAAAAATATATGCTTGGCCTAATTAGGGTTTCTTAAATTAGAATTAGGGTTTCATAATTAAAAATATGATAAATAATTAATATTTGATTAAATCAATCAAATATTAATATCTCCCTCAATATATGTCCGATCCTCGAACCAACTGAAGCTGGTGAATCAGGGAGTGATTCTGCACATGACCATACTAAAACAAGGGTGCTCTAATGTGTGTCAAAAGTCCTTAAATAATAGGAGCTTAGGAAAAATGTGTCCAAAAGATCTTGAATGAAAACCAACTGTAGAAATTTTGCTAATTGAAGCCAAGCCAATCTCCATTATGACCCTCTAGCCATCCTATCAGCCTATGAGGGTCGCATAATAGGCTAATCATCAAGTACGAAGATGTCCACTAAAAAAAGGGGACATGATAATCTACCCCTCCTGAAATTGCTTGTCCCCAAGCAATCTCAGAACAACAAACCAAACAATCCACTTGGATCCCAAATATAGTCATGTTCTATACTGATGTCAATCAACATAAGCTCATGCAATATCTTCTGAAATAGAACAAAAAGGAATCCATAATCAAATTGGTGACTACAACTCAACCAAACTCCAAGATCACAAATACCAGGTACACATTCCACCATGCTATGCAAAAGGCACACTCCAACTCTGCAACAAATCCCAAAGGGAACTAAGCCAAGTGTGGAGAACCCACACATTGTACCTCTACTATGATCAACATATCTCTGATGTAAGTCATGCACCAACAAGCTATCAACCCCAACACCCCTCACCATGCCATGACTATCACAACTCTCATCCCATGGTGTCAAATCATCCCAAGTACAAAGATAGGGATCCCAACATCCAATCCATGAATGAAAATCAACTGGCAACTCAAGTAAACTCCTTACCTGAATAATATCCAAATTAGGAATGTGAATGCCAGACATACTCATATCATCATCGACATGTGACCCGACTGTAATAGAAAGCTAAGTCCCTACCACACGTGTTAACTCTTGAACTAAACTCACCTCAAGATGACCAACACTCAGTGTAATAACATCTGAGTACACCTCCACACTCTGAATGTAAGCATCAGACTCATCCTCATCTAACTCCAAATAAGTTGCTGCTAAAACTATCTCATCGTCACAATCTCCCACTTCCTCATCCTCTGTAACTAACTGAGAGTCCAAATCCTCATGACTAAGCTTGACCACATGTCTCTCAGAATCCTGGTGAGCCACCTTCATTGCCTCCTATATGTATAGCTCTAAATCTACCTCTGCCTTAGGCTCTGAAGCCTCTGCCTCTGACTCCTTGAAACTATCCTGTTGTTCAAAATCTTCTAATTTTTAATCCTCACAATACGCCCATATCACACGATGTGCCTTGCCCTTAGGCCTCAAAATAAAATTGTGATTGGCATCATATGGACCTTCGCAGTATAAGCAAAGCTTATTCCTGCGTAGATCGTTAAGAGCCTCTCGATCCAAAGGTGGTGCTGCTGGGTTGGCCTTTGAATCCTTCTTCACAAATGTAGGTCATGTAGGCCTATCAACTATTCTAGAGTAAGTCAGTTGTGGTCTCTGACTAACAGTAGTATTCCTATTATCTCCTTGCTCCCCATTCTATCAAACAGGTGTGTTCATCCTCTCTACCATAGTAGTGAGTGCCTGTAGTGCCTGATTCATCTGCTGCTGTCTTGTCATCATAACACGATAGAATTCTTTGGTGCCCTGATCATCATCATACCTATGGCCTCTGGGTGGGCTACCCTCATGTCTGTCACTCATGATGATCTATAAACCCTCAGGATGGTAGGATTTATCTCTGATACCACTGTAATATCCCCAACCAGTAGGGACTCTAGAAAAACAAAAGCTCTGATACCACTGTAATATCCCCAACCAGTAGGGACTCTAGAAAAAAAAAGATCTGATACCACTATAATATCCCCAACCAATAGGGACTATATAAAAATGAAAGCTCTGATACCACTGTAATATCCCCAACCAATAGGGACTATAGAAAGACAAAAGCTCTGAATTGCTTTTCTGAGTATTCTGATTTTTGTATGAAATAAGAACAAATTGTGATTTTTGTAAGATAAATGCAAATAAAAAAATAAATCACAGTATAATCTCTTATTTATTCACTTAGACTATTACAATAGATATCCTTTGTCATGTATATAAAAGAATACTCAAATACGGTCTTAAAAACTTGGTCTTTTGCAAATCTAGAAATAAACTTGAATCTGGCACGTCTCAGCCTACTGTGTCAAAAACACAGTCACTGACGTCGGTTATACTACCACCGTCAATTTATTGGTGTCGATAACCTATCGATGTCGATATAAGGTTGGCCGATGTCGGCCGCTATCAGTCTCTACCTGCCGATGTCAGTCTTTGAGTAGACCGATGTCAGTCACTAGACTGCCGATGTCGGTCTCTGTGCTTCCTGCGATGCTTTTCGGCCTAATGTATAATGGTATAGATTTGTATAGACCTATACAGATCTCGTACAAAGCTAATGGAAAATCATGCGGCCTATAGGTTGTACTCTAGATCTGAAGAAATATACCCTAATACGGAAGATCTTTATTTTGAACAATTACTGAATCAAAACATAAGGAAATAAATCCCTGGAAAGCTCTGTGACAACTTCTGTGTGAAGTTATCTCCCAAACATGTAAACCTCTGTGATAACTTCTATATGAAGTTATATCTCAAATTGGCAATAGATCAACTGATATCTCACAGCCTCTAAATCACACACACTGAAGAGTGGACGTTATCCAATGCAAATGGAATCTTGGAACCCTTGGCTTAGTCTTCACAGAAGAATTCTTAGTAACAATCAATATCAATAATCAATGAATTCTCTCCCATGAGAAACCCTTATACCCTCAAAAAGATATGTTTGCCCTAATTAGGGTTTATTAAATTAGAATTAGGGTTTCACAATTAAAAATATGCTAAATAATTAATATTTGATTAAATCAATCAAATATTAATATCTCCCTCAATATATGTCTGATCCTCGAACCGAATTAAGCTGGTGAATTAGGGAGTGATTCTGCACATGACCATACTAAAACAAGGGTGCTCCACTGCATGTCATAAATCCCTAAATAATAGGAGCTCAGGCAAAATGTGTCTAAAAGAGCTTGAATGAAAACCAACTATAGAAATTTTGCTAATTGAAGCCAAGCCAAGCTCCATTATCACCCTCTATCCATCCTATCAGCCTACGAGGGTCACATAATAGGCTAATCATCAAGTCTAAAGATGTCCACTTAAAAAAGGGGACATGACATAGTATTCTATCCTATGGATAGAATCCCATACATATCATGCATGATATGGACCTGATGATAGATCCAAATTAATACATTTCCCCTTGATCTAATATGGACTGACACAAGGTTATTATATATAGTGTTACCTTGTCATCTGACCTGTGACACAACACCCATGTTGTCATAAGTCTTATCAGGTCTTCACACTATATACATAAAATAAAATCACCATAAATATAGGGTATATCCTATATGAGCACATTTTCCACTAGGCTAGTGCTCACCTCTCCTCCAGATCATCTAATGTCCTAGTGATCACTGGTGTCCCTCCTATCAATGGTTCAAGTAATGAGTGGACATCCTCTAGTGTGATACACACCTTAATGGTATCCACATCCATCACCCATAAAAAAATTTTGGTAAATTTTTCCCATGATCCAAGGAATATGATAATGAGATCAACACTAATTTGGATATGTCTCATCTCCATAATACCTCTAAATCCCACTATGATTTGCCATGCTCATTCTATGTTAATCAATTGATTTAGAAAGTTTAGAAGCCACAACACATTTATCAGGTGCCAATACCTATAGTGTATGTATAAAATATGAAATAAAAAATGATTTATCATATCTCCATGTCATAAATTATCAAAATACATTCTTAAAATTTCACAAATTATCTCCTTAAATCAACTAGTTTGATTTATTTTTTCCATTTTCTACATAATTGGCCCTTTTAATACTAAATTAGCCACTTCCCTTTTCTGACTATATTATCCTATTAAATAATACATCATCCATATTATTTATTTTTGTTACTATATCAGCCCTATCATACATAGTTGGCCTTATTTTACGATGTTACATCAACCCTATCCAACCAACTAGGTTAGTCTTATCATATGTAGTCAACCTTGTTCCCCTTACCAAATAAGTGTGCCTACTGCTACACAATCATCCACCTAATATCATGCTAAATTGGCCCACTAATACATAGTTAACCCTATTTTTTGGATCACCTTACAAACTAAGTTGTCCAGGTCGACTCTGTTCTTCCATAGTGACAACTTTTTAAACATTCACCAAAAATGCCTTTGGCATTTATTGGTTTGACTTCTTCCTACCCAATACCCTATTTTATCCCTAGTTTATCTAGAAATTTCCTAGGGTTCATTCTATTTCCTATACTTTGCCTACCCATCAATTTTCTATTTTTAGCTTAATTTTAAATAAAAATATTCAAAATTTTAATTTTTTTAATTGCTTAACTATGCCACACTCATTGTAGCTGTGATGCATCCTCCCCATCTCATTTGTCATATCCTCACCATGATCACTCTTTGGTCTTCAACTAGGTCCCTTATATCTCTATTTTTTCATAATATTAAAAACAATAAATGAATTATTTTTCACTCTACTTATATTTACTATTTAAAATTATTTACCTTTCAAATATTTACTATTAGATTCTATATTTTGATCATGTATTTGTTTCTACTAGCTCTTTTTCTGAACCATAAAATGTTCTAGAATCCTAACATCATAGATAATATTTTCACCTATTATATTTATATGTTGTATAAATTTTTATTTTTCACTCTTTTTCCACTAACTTTTATGGGTTTGCCTAAAAGTTCCCTACATTAGACACCTTCACATTTATTGCATATCCTTATTTATCTATAAAACTAAGGTAAGTAAACATGCGTGTTTTTAAATTTTATCATTTCATTTATCTTATTTTCTCCTTCTTCCAATTTATTCATCTTAAACATTATGTGTTGCTATGTTCTTTTCTTGATGCACCATCCCATGTTGCACCTACATGACACATGATGAGCTTCAAATGGGGAATATGTATACACATAATATTTTCAAAATTTATAAATTAATGTTTCTTTTTCTCTTGCATAAACTTATTGAGTCTCAATGTCTCTGAGTGCATTCATTAAGGGGTACACCAGGAAAGGGATGGGTAGACCATTGGTGCTTCACATGATTATTATCCCTTTATTACCACCTATTATCAATCAAACCATCTCCTAAAAATATTCCCCTAACATTTTCCTCATATCTTTCACCATCCTCTAGTCATTTTTTACCTTTGATATCCCTTCCCTAACCTAAAGTCATTTTTGATGGTTTATGATACAATGTCACCCCCATCGACCCTGTACTCTAATTGACAAACTCATTTAGGGTCTATGTCAGATCTTGGCCAACCTAGACCAAGATCTAATTTATTTTTTTCAATAATGATATAGAGTTGATTGGGCTGACCCTATTGGATAAACTTTTAGAAAGGAATATGATTAGGTTTATCTATATAAACACATTCATTTCATCATTTCTTAGGAAGAGAAGAGAAGAGAAGAATAAGAGATATATATTACACATCTACTTATACACCATTCTACTTGAGGATCATAGCTTTGGGTTTCATTAATTTCCTTAGATATAAGGATCTTGTCTTGTGGAGAAGTCTGTTAGATTCATAAATAGGTTGTGTATCCTAGAGTTGATTTATCCTTGTCATTTCTTACATAACACAATAACCTCTTGTGAAGCACTTTGGATAAGGGAGAGATTGAGGATTAGTCAGTTCATCTTCAAAGGTAAGTATTCCTAACTTTGTCCCTCCTTTATAAGAATATATAGATATGCATTTGTACTTTTGTCCCATGCATTAATATTCCATATACATTGATGTGAGTATATGTATTTTATGCATGTTTACTTTTAATGTTTACTAAACCCCATTTTGTGCCACAAGCTTTGGTGAGCACTATATTAGAATTTACTTTGCTTTTGTCATTTATACATTAGTGAATATGAAAACATAGGACCTATTTAGGGTTATTGCATAGTTTTGATTAACATGATGATTTAGAACCCTCCATAGTGATATTATTATGGTAAGTCTAATGGATCCATATTGGTAATGACCATGAATATATAAAGTATCAATAATCAAAAGTGTAACTATAATTTATCTTCTTCAATCTAGGATTGATTTATCGATCAGTTGTATTTCCCTTTGCATACAAATAATGTTCATTGGGAACTTTTGTTTTGAGAGAGGGGATCTTGGTGGACCCCTTATATTTTGATACCACCCTTGATTGGATGACATCTTCCTTATAGTGGATAAGTGAATCATGTGATGTAATGGATTTTAAAGTGTTTAGATTTTTATTTGTAAATAAATTATGCCCATCTCATTGACATAAGGGAAGTTATTTTATTAGATTTTGGTTCATACTAGACCTTAATAATATTTTATACTCTCTCATTGTCAAGAGAAAAAACATAAGTCTTTAAATGGACCTATGTTTTTATGATGATAATTGAAATGTTCTTTTGAATAAAATCTATGTACCTTTGAATTGAATCATATACATTACTTTACCTTGGTAGGATATATTTCTCTAATTAATTTTTACTATAGAGGTTGTGTAGTGAGAGTGGCATGGTGCTTCCATGTACTTTAACCTTTTCTCCTATTGGTGGAAATGTTTTGTGAGTTTTGGTAATTACATGTTGGTAACTATGTGTTAGTCTTAGAAAATTGGACTGTTATGCATGCTTCATATTGTGAAAGAGAATTGAAGAGTTTTACTTCAAGGTTATTGATACTTTAACTCTTTACTCCCATTTAATGGCCTTCTAGATCCACACTATTTAAGATTATTGTATTTGGAATTGTGAAAAATAATCCTCTTGATGTGACATGCTGGTAAACTATTTTACTTATTGATTGAGACTTTTAAGTTGATGTGACATCATATTTAATTATTTTCCTTATTATAGGATTCAAGGTTATTTATCCATTTGTTATTTAGATATTTTATTGAATTTTGGAGATCCTACTTTCCTTGTTTTTCTTCAATTTGATTTGGAGTGGGTTTTTTAGCCCCTTTTCACCTTCATTATTCTTTTGGATTTAATTTGGATATTATATTTTTTCTCTCCTTTTGTATTTAGTATATTTATTTATCTAATTTTAATTTACTTTGAATGTTGTTTGATGAGCCATTTTATGGTACCTTTGACATTATGTGAGTGTGGGAGTAGTAAGTGAGAATAATCTTGTTAGTATTAGATAATGAGAAATGCTTACATCATGTTGGGTAACTTATTGAGCAAGTTGGAGATGGTGTCTCATATGTTTGAAAGACTCTAATGATAAAGTGAGCCTTAGCCTAATGTTTATACTAATGGTAGTATGTGTTCCATCCTATCTATGGGAGTGATAGAGGTGGCTTTTATTATGATTTTAGACATACTTTGGTATGGATGATTGAATATGTTTGGGCATCAAAGCTAACACATAAATTCCTCATAATGGAATGAGGTATTATGGTTTTATCATTGGGACTAACATCCAAGATATTATTAATAATCTCTTTGATTAGGGCTTGGTCATAAAGATTACATCCAAAATCCTCCTAATGGATTTTTTGATCGGGATTTTTGAATTTGGATGAGTGTCCAAAGTCCTCCCAGTGGGTTGAGTGATTAGGGTTTGGGAAATAGGATAAGTGTCTAAAGTCCTCTCGATGGTTTTAAAAATTTGGGTTTGTGTATGAAAATTATCCAAAGTCCTCCCAATGGATTTAGTGGAGGTTATAGGTGATGATGATAAATTAAATTTTCAAAGTCCTCCTTTTGTAACCCCATTGATTGGAAATTATACACTATTATTCATCTAGTGATTTATGAACATATTAGTATGTTAAATGACTTACTATTGCTAACCTAGTGGTTTCCATCTACTAAGGCTCCATGTACTTTGGGTAGTATCCAAATTAAAATACTCTTGGTCTTCTAAGATAAAAATAAATAAATAAATAAATATTTGCCATTACTTGAACATGACATTTGGCACATTGTTATACATGATTTTAGCATTAAGTGATATTAGAACAAAACCAAATCATTCTTAATTAAATGCTATCATATTTTTGAGATGAAAGATTGACAAACTTCACTTCAAATTACTCTATGGAACATGATTCACCCTTTGGTGCAGTTGATATATCTTCATCCATGGATATTTTTGTCTGTTGGTTATTTTACACTATGATCTATTAGTTGAGATATGAGATTATTAACTTAGAGAGACTATTGAGTTGAGTTAGTAGGATTCCTAGAGGTTATTATAACATCATTGAAATTATAATTCAAACATTTCAACAACTTCTATGAGGAAGTCTAATAAGGGGAGGGGAATTTCAGACCCTAATTATACTTTCATATTTAATTATGTTTATTGTATTTTTATAGTGATATCATGTTGTTTAATAAAATGGATACTTAGAAATTTATATTTGATTAACATGATATGTTGAGATAATATGATTCTAGTGATTATTTTATGTATGCAATATATGTTCATACACATTGCTTGATATTTTTTTAAGTTCAATTGCTTCATCTATCTTCGAATAGAGAAATTTTATGTGCATAATTATGTGTTAGACTATAGGAAGACCAAGTTAGGAAACTTGAAATACTTAAATAATATATTAACCATTATTTTTCTATATGGTGTTAAATATGTTTCTATGTTTCTTAGTTTTAGTAATTTGTCCTGTCAAGGTTAAATTATTACCCCTGTCCTTCGAAACTTTCCTAAATCTCACCAATATCCCTTTGTAGTAGGTCAAACCAATCAATTATGGCCTAATATCATTAATTTTGGTAAAAAAAATGTAAAAATGGATTTTAAATGGGTTATTGTCATTTCAAAAGAATATTTTCAAGTTTAAATATGAAAATAGTCCATGCACAGGGGGTCAATTTTAAAGGAAATTGAGGGTTCTAAGATCTACATGTAGTTTCAAGACCTCAAATTTTATAAATAGGGTCATCATTAATTAAGGAACCTTTTAAAAAAAATTGATGTCAATTGGATTAGTGAAGACACTCACTATTTTGTAACAGTCCTCATCATGTTTGTTAGAGATCACCAATGGAGCAGACATTATTCTAGAGTGCTACAAAAGCTTCTAAGCCTAGGGAAAATTTTGAAAATAATGGGATGATGTTTTTAAATTATATTAATACCTTTAAAGAGTTTTAAAAATTCAAATTTTAAGCAAACCATGCTCATAAGTGTTTTGCAAGCAAACAAACATATAGGCCAAAAAGGTGTTTTTGAAATTTTTAAGAAAAATGTGATTTTAGAGTGTTTTTATAGTATAGTACAGACACCATGATGATTTTTTATGAATTTGGAAGTATGTGAATATTTATTTTCATTTTTGTGATTTTTTTAATTTTTTGTAGTTCTAAACACCCTTCCAAGACTCATATTCAGATGCTCATATATTTCACCACATGTGGATTTTTGATGAAAGATATTAATATGTTTTGAGGACATATATTTAATTATAATTCATGAAAATTGAGACTATTTGAGGGTATTTTATTTATGAACAATTGTTAAGAGCATAGTCACCTTAGAATGCAGTCAAAATCCCACATGCAGATTTCTCCATGTGATAATTTTTCATATATTTTGCATGGTAACCAAATATTTTAAATGATGTTATGTGGGTTATTTTTATACACATAAATGTAAATATTTTTTTATTTGGAGCTATGTACTTCATGAACCATCATTTTAAAGATTCAACTTCAAAGCCCTCCTAAACCCTCAAAAAAATAGTTTTGAAAAAAGTTGATTTTATTTCCATAAAATAATATTGGATAAACATAAAACCTTTTCAAATTTCAATTACACTCAGAGAGGATTTCAAAAATGTCAATTTTATGCATGTAATTTTATGGATAAAGAAATAAATCATGTTTTTAATGGAAAAAAGCATGTAAAATGAAGTATAGGACACTTCAATGAAATATAATCAATGGAGATCAAATAATAAGAATTTTTATTCATCATAAAATTTTAATTTTTTCATAAATTATCCCATAAGTGTCCCAACCATCTCAATCAAAATGTCCAGTCTGTAGGAAAATAGAGCAAAATAGGCCTAATCAACCCTATTGATTGAATGACGAGTGTTTTCTCATCAAAATCAAATATATTGTGATGATAAAAGTTTTTAAATTTATATTTAATTATTTTTTCATGTTTCATGGCATATTTTTAGGTTTAATGGATTCCAAATGCAAGAGGATAGGCTATTAGGCCTAATTGGCCTAATAGGCTTAATTGGTCAACCAAGTAAGTAAAGAATGGAGTTAAAAATATATCAAATGAATTAATTTTGGAGATAACACATGAAATATATGTTTTTAAAATGGATATATCATTATAAATTCAATCCACAAGTTAAAATTCATGCAAGTTGAGCTCAAGTTGAGATAACTAGTCCTTAAGGGTCAAATCTCTTTGGTTGACTAGTTTGACTAGTTTCATGCATCTCCCATACTTTTCATGCAAGATAAGGAAATTAAAAAACTTAAACCCAATTTTAATATGGATTTATATTAAAATTTATTGTGTTATTTTCATGTAATAAAGGTTTATAAGTCAACATGGGTCCACCACTTCTCAATTTTATGTCAAAAATGAAGAACATGCAATTTTTGAATACTTTGAAGATTTTAAAGCCTTTAATTTAATATTGTAAAAGGATTATAGTCTTATTTTAAATCAAGTAAGACTAATAATTATATTTTACATTCCAATTTGTTTTTATGTATGTTTTTAGACTTATATATTGGCTTTTTGAAGCCATTTTTCAAGAATTCCTGAAATAGAGCAAAAATTGTAATTGAACCATTTACCAAATAAACAAGATTTTTTGCATATGTTTTTTGGATCAGAATAGAGTGTAATTTGAATATTTACAAGCATAAAATTTACATACATGTTTCATTTTTGTATGTCCTTTCCACACCTATTGTGAAAATCTCATCCTCTATAGGTCATTTGAAGAGCTAGGATTTAAATTTGCTTTGCAAACTTCTTTTAGGCCTTCTTTTGAAACACTGATGTTCAAGATTGAATGAAATTTTTTATTTTAGATTATTATTTGTGTCTTAATTATTTTTATAAATATTTAAAATAATATCAATCATTTAGGTGCATCACCCCATTTAGATAGGATTTCCCATTTCAATTTCTTTCTCCCTTTTCATCCCCAAAAAATCAAAATAGTTTAGTTTTTAAAGATAAATATTAAGGGAACAATTCTCAATAAAAAGTCATCCATGCTCTAATAATTTCCAATTTTATCAACTAGAGAGAAGGTATGCCTTGTACATCTTCAAGCAAGGTGCACTCTAGAGTGATAACACCTAGTCTTGCTTGATGTATTAAACTTGTCAATTTGAAATTGTATATGTTTTAATCTATTATTTTTATTTCCAACTTATTTCCATTTTTTAAATTTGACCCTTAAGTTTATAAAATAATTTAGGATATCATTAAGGTTCATTTTGAATGGCCACTTGAAAAACTCAGATTCTGAGAAGGGTCACTTACAGAGGGATGTTGGGCATGTTTTGGCTTCCTTAGGTGTTTAATTAGTCTTGTCAACTTTATAGATGGGTTAAAAAGAATATTATTGTCATATTATATACTTTTGAGTGTCTTTTAATCCTCTTGGATGTTTTGGTTGAATAAATAGTAATGAAGTGTAAGAGTAGTAATTGAAAGTGTAAGAGGGACATGGTGTCTATGTGACTTGCAAGATATGTTTTATATTTTTAAGGGATATTTATTGGTTAGTAATACTTAATGGGAAAATATTAGGATAGGATATGGAAACATGTAAATGTTCAATTAGGTAAAGTTTTAGGGATTTTCATATAATTTTTAGAGCTAGTAACTTGAGAGGGGCTTCCTACTATTTCATTATTTTTTTACATATTTAGTGGTTTGGCCTTATCTCTTATTACATGGAAAATTTTTAACTTTGGTGATTTGGTGAATAGATATTTGGGTTTGAGGGGAAAATATTAAAACATGGATGGATACATGTTTTCAACTACTAGGCATAAGGTAAGATTCAAGTACTGTAATCCTCCCATACATGATTTAATTTAATTAATTTTATCTCATATGTCTTATTACTTTTTGAAAATATAGTTGTGGTCATCATGATAACATTATTAGGGATTAAGGCCTTTTTATATATCAAATAATTTTGTAAATTTTACAATGTGTTGTATTACCATTTCTAGGGATTATTGAGAGTGTGCTAAAATTACATATGCGGTTGCCTCTTATTGTGATTTTTGAGAGTGGTAAGATATTGATACTACTTAGACCCAACCTTGTGCATATGTTATACCATATCTTGAATTTGATTCTTAAATGTAGAGCGTGGCTAAATTAATTGCCCAATATTATAGAAAGGAGATTGGTATGATCACTTGTTATTAAGTAATGAAATTTGTATTTATTGTAACCCTTATGTTAATTATGATTATAAAGAGATCATACTTATGTTATTTTTGGTTTTATATGTGGTATTAATAGTTTTATATAAGAATAGTTTTTATATTATGTATTCGTATTTGAGTTTTTCTTATACCATTTCCTTGGTTTAGGTCATGCTATTACCTTGTAAAACTTGTGGTCAGTTAAAAAATGCTTAAATCTAGGAATTATTAGCTTGAGTATACTTAGGGAAATCACCAAATTATGGAAAATTGGTGGGAAGAGATCCCCTCCTTGATTTGGTATGGTGGATTACCTTGGAGCATGGAGTTGGGACTAGTTTTATATTTACTCTCAATATGATCTAGGGTCAAGAAGGAGACCCAATGGATAACCTACTTAAATGAGGTTAAACAGGTTATGTGTAGAAGAAATTTACTAAATGAAATAGGACCTAAAATGCAATGTAATAAATAAACATGAAAGAAATAAAAAAGTGACAACAAATATAGAACTTTAATAGAAAATTTAAATTATTCTAAGTTTTGTAAAATATGAGAGATTAGATGTTACTTCCATAAGGATTAACTCTTTTATGCTATGTAGTTTGGCATAATGTATTTATAACATAAAAATAATGGAAGTGTACATTATTATACAATACAAGAAGATGAAATGTTAGTTTTACTATCAGAATTTCTGGTAACAATGACTTCATAACTATAAAGTGTAGTGATGTCACTAAATATTATCATTGATAAGCCATTGGTTATACCATTAACATTTTTAGGACTATTAATTAACATAGAGACCTATTTAAAGGAATTATTTTATATGTAGGAAAGTAACCCAATGACACAATTAATGATGTAAGGATAATGCTAGACATGCAACTATAGAAATATTTGGGATGACTAAGTGACCTATATAATCTTGGATCAATCACCCCTCCTTGATGAGAAATGGTCACCATTTCATGCATGTGGGAAATAATATGTGGAAAAAAATTGCCAACTTATACTTTTGTAAACCATTTCCTTGGGAAAATACTTGACCTACTTTGATGATCCAGAAGAGATATCTTGTTGACATGTTTATTTGACTCAAGAATTAATGAATTGATTTAATTTTATTTGGAACACTATAATCTGGATTGATACTTGTCTTCAAGAGACTCTCTACTATATCTAAAGTATCAAAAAAAGTGGAAAGTATTTATATAAGAGTTATGTGTTAAATACTAGATACAAACCAATGTATGTCAGAAGATTGAACTTGAAAGTGTTATCTCATAATTTCTTGGTGATGGTGTAGGGTTCATACTAAATTGGATAAATCTTGAATTAAGGTTGTAAAAATATTTCCTTCATAAGGTTTAGCCATACTTAATCACCAACCTAGAAGGTGTGTGGTGTCTAATTGTTGTCATGATACTACTTGTAGTTTGAATTTTCCTATTATAAAATGGATTACACCTATTATTGAGGGTGATGGATGTGATCAATGAATTGATAAAATTTGTCAACTTATTTTTGAGATGTAAGAGTTTCCAATATTTTTGGCATAATAAGATAAGTTATGTAGATGGGTGCCAAAGCTGAAAACCTAAAAAACCTTAAAAAGGTCTATGTGTGGTAGAGCTATGTAGAGCTCTATTGTAACTATGTTGGATGAAATGGAGAATTTTATCCCAAGTGAATTACCTCTTATAATTTTACACTATTATAACATGCATTATAATCCTACTAACCATTTCCTCTATCCCATAATTTTGGGATGGAAAGTGGTGGACTTGTTTAGATTTGTGTCTAACATAAACTAAAATGCTTTCCATAAATGGCTAAAAATTCTAGTTTAACTATTAGATAAGATATTTTATGGGATCCTAAATTGTATCCAGACATACTAAAAATATAATTGAGTTGTTTCTAGAGCTAATATAACTTTCTTACAAAGTATGAGCATTGTAATTTTTTAGAACCTATCAATTACTAAATAGATGCATTCATTACCATGTTTGATAGTATAGTAGCCTAACAAATTACATGGAAATGGATTCACATGGTATTTTTGGAACCAATCTAGGTGTGTACAGAACTTGCCTCTTATTGACCAACTTGGTTATGGCACATGTGGTACATGACTTGGTGTATTTGGAGACATCAGACCTGAGATGCATCTAGTAGAAAAAAATTTCAACACTGCAAGAGTATTTTCAATCTTAAAATTTACAAAAACCTTGATGAAATGAGAATCCTATATTAGTTTCTATCTTTGCCTCATGAAGAATGTAAAAGTACCCAAGATGATAGAGAAGACCATGCTACAAGTATAAATCTAAAACTAAATTATCATAGTGTAAATTGTAATAGCTATCTATAAAATTCATGTTAGATGGATATAATTATAACCATGTATTGACTTAATTTCCACATGAATAAAGAATATAAAGGATATTTTTAAAAAAATATGGTTTATGAAATCTAAAACTTGATTGACACTTCCTTTTTTATGCTTGATGTTTAGATGGAACTGTTGAAGATAAAAAGACCATTTTTAATGTTAATTGATAACTCCTTTAACAAATAATTTGAACCTTGTCCTTGCTTAGTGTGAGTGCATAAGTATTTTGTTAATTTATAAAAAATAAGTACATAAGGGTGCCTTTACTCCATTAACCCTTTTACATGGAAAATATAGATTATATAGATTTTACCCATGACCGGTAAAACCAACTAATCCTATAACCAACTATTTACTAGAAATCAACCCATAGGTAGTTCTAATTAATAAAGAAAAAACATAAAAACTTCCAAAAACTAAAACTCAGTCACTTTATTTTATGGGGGTGTCTTTAATAAAAAGATGCATGCCCCATTAACAATTATTATTTATTAATCTACCAAAAAATCTAACCTAATGTTAAGACTTTGGTACAAGTCCTAACAAACCCCCCTATGATCCAAAGTCAGGTCTTTGGACACATACCAAGCATTTTTCTAAATTTTTCAAATTTGATTCTGTCAAGGGGTTTTGTGAAGATGTCAGTTGTCTAATCAATAGTTGGGCAACATATTGGATCAAGAGCTTTCTTTACCACCAACATTCACAGATAATGGTATTTGACATCCATATGTTTTGTTTTGGCATGAAACATAGGATTCTTGGAGATCTTGATTGCACTTTGATTATCAATGTATAACTATGTAGGAACAAACTAAGAAACCTAAAGATCTTCAAGAATATGATGTGGGTAAAAAATTTATCTAGAATCATCCCATAATGCAATATAATTTGATTCTACTGATGAATTTTCCATTATATCCTACTTCTTACAACACCAAGCAATGGCAGTTGAACCCATATGCATAGTGTATCTTGTGGTTGACACTCTATCATCCACACATCCACCAAAATCTACATCACAATATCCAACAAGTTTAAATTTATTGTTATGGTGGTATTCAAGGCCATATGTTTTTGTTCCTTGAAGGTAATGAAGGAATCATTTTTCTGTATGCCAATGAATTTATCTAGGCTCATGCATAAACCTAGATAAAATTCCAACTAAAAATGAAATATTTAGGATTGGTATTCATCAATTATATCAAACCTCCCACAAATTTTATATATGTGGTGCCATAAAAAAAGGCACTTATATCATCCTTAGACAATTTCAAATTAATTTCTATGGGATTGAGGGCAGGTTTGCAATCACTCATGCCAAACCTATCTAATAACTTAGAAATATACCTCGTTTATGAAATGAAAATAATATGCTCTTTCAGAGTTACCTTTATGCCTAGATAGTAGTGAAGAAGTCCAAGATCTATCATCTCAAACCCATCTTTTAATTCCTTCTTCATAGACTTATTATGGTTTTCATCATTACCTATGATAAACAGTTCATCGACATAGAGAACAAGTATCACCGTTATCTTACCCTACACTCAAAAATAGAGAGTATCCTCAGATTCACTATAATGAAAACCAATAGATTTGAAGTATGAATCCATTTTTTCATACCAAGCCTTGGGTGCCTGTTTGAGCCCATACAAAGCTTTTATCAATTTATACACTTTGTGTTCAAGACCCACCTATTCAAAACCCTGAGGTTTTTTCATATATAATTCTTCCTATAAATCACCATTTAAAAAGGCACTTTTAACATCTAATTGAAGTAATTTCAAACCATTTTGTGCTACTAAGGCAAGTACCATATGAATAGTGTGCCATTTTTTAGTTGGTGTAAATGTTTCCTCATAGTTAATACCTTCTTGTTACACATATCCTTTGGCAACAAGTCATGCCTTATGTTTATTAATGGAGCCATCTGATTTATACTTAGTCCTATAAACCCATTTACATCTAATGGTTTTAACATGTTTAGGATGATCACCTAAAACCCATGTATTATTACTAATTATGGCATCATACTCACTTTTCATTGCCTGTTGCCAAACATGTTCTGTAGATGCCTCCTCAAAAGTGGATGGCTTAAAGGAAGAAGTAGTAACAACCATAACATAGTTTACTTATTTTTGAGAATTCTTGGGCCCTGTTAAACCAACTTCATCTACTTTCAAGTCAAAAAAATTACTTTGAGCCCATTTTGGATACTTAATTAAATTATTCAAATCAGGGACTCCAAAATTCTCATTATGTACATCATACGAAGGGGGACTTAGTGAATTTTCAACAATTTCTAAGTCATCAACTGGTGAACTTGTAGATGAAGGAGAGGAAAGGGAAGGAATTTGATTCTCATACCATAACTTAGAAGAGTTATCCCCATTATTCAAACCCTTATCTCTTTTTGTATTTTTCCTCTCTAATCTATCAAGTTGAGAATCAATCTCTGCAGTGTTCATAGTCCCAAACTCATCAAGTATTACATCTCGACTCAATATGAATTTTTTTGTATCCTATGCAATTAAACAAAACCACTTTTTATCTTTAGAATAACCAAGAAAGATGCATTTTTGACTTCATGGTTCCAACTTAGTTCTGTGTTTAATAGGAAACAAAGCAAAACAAAGACATCCAAACACTTTCAAGTGTTTAACTTTTGGTTTAAACCCATACCATGCCTCATATGGAGTTTGTCTAAAAAGAGCAACTGTGGGGGACCTATTTCCCAAATACACTGTAGTACCAATGGCTTCTACCCAAAACTTATCATCATGTTGTTTATAGTGTAACATGGCACATGCTGTGCCCTCTAAAGTTTTGTTCATCCATTTAGATACTCCACTTTGCTGTGGAGTATAAGAATTACTATATTGTCAATGAATTCCATGTTCTTGACAATAATATAAAAATTAATTTGAGGTATACGCACCTCCATTATCTGAATGAAGAGTGGCCAAATGTGAACCTATTTCTTTTTCAACTAAGTGTAACCAATCAACAAACTTAGCGAAAACTTTAGATTTATTTTTCATAAAAAATACCCAAGTCATCCAAGAAAAGTCATCAATAAACAAGACAAAGTATCTACACCCACCAATGGATGAATTTTTCATGTCACATACATCACTATGAACTAACTACAAACACTTGTTAGCTCTCTAAGATGATTGTTTAGGAAAATTTTCTTTATTTTGTTTGCCTAAAACACATGACTCATAAAGAATACTATCTTTACAAAAAGTGGGCAACCCATTCACCATACCATATCTATACAAATCCACTAAAGATTGGATATTCAAATGTCCATATTGGAGATACCATAACCACTGTGTAGACACAATACCTATACCTATGTCAATAACTGCCACAAGTTCTATAGTGGGAGGAAGTACTTTACAATGCAATCTAACCAAGTTTTCATCTTGATATCTTGTATACATTATTTTATAATCCTCTTTCACTAAATTGATGTAAATGAGCCCATTTTCAAGCACAATTTGATAACCTTTCTTTCATATAGTTACGAAAGAAAGTAAGTGTTTCTTTAATGTGGGAACATACCACACATCCTCCAAGTATTTTATAGACCCATTAGGTAGAAGAATTTGAATAGATCCAAGGCCTAGTGGTGTATGCATAGACTTATCTACTAATGTAACTAGAAAGAGAGAAGCTTATTTGAAATACCAAATGAAATCTCTCCTAAATGTCATGTGTTTGGTTGCTCCTATGTCTAAAACTCATACATCTATGAGCTCATCTCTAGACTCATATTCAATATAGTCAATGTGCCCCAAAGTAGTGAATGCAGATTCATGGGCAACATTACTAGACTCATCATAGTCATGATTGGCATACTGAGTAGAGTTAGACTTAGTCACTTTTTGTGGCCTCTAAATTTTATCAAAAGGAATCCTACATTGTGAGGCAATGTGACCAAATTTTCCACATCTATGACATTGAATATTTGATCTACCTCAACCTCTACCCCTATATGAGTTGTGACCATGTCCTCGATCACTTGTTTCATGTGAATGTGATTGGTTATATTATTGATTATTTTAATGTCCCCTACCTCTATTTTGATATCTACCTCCTTTTTAACCTTGACCCCCTCTATAACTATTTCCTCTATTATTTTGATGTCTAGATGAAGATGAACTAGGCTTTGACTCTAAAACATGGGCTTCTTTGATTTTATTGGATTTATTGGGTAGAGAGAGGTCATGTTGGATGAGAATTTCAGCCAACTTATCAAAGGTGATGCTTGTGATCTTTTCAGAGACATGCAACATTTCAACAAAATTCCTATAGGACCTAGGTAGTCCTTTCAAAGTAGTAATGACTATGAGGTCATCATCTAGTTTTATAAACCAAGCCTTAGTGTACTTAGTAGTGATATTTTTCAACTTAGACATATATTCTCCCATATCCCCATCTTCATCTAATGACAAATTAAATAACTGCATATGAATATCTATCTTCTTATGCTTAGGTTTCTTATCATACAAATCTAACAATGTTTTCCATGCAATGTAACTATGAGGAGAATTTTCAATATGAACATAAGTATCACAAGTATAACAACATTTAATGAGATATAAGGCCTTGGAATCATGAAAATTGAATACATCTAATTTATCCTGTTATGTTGGCAATGTGGGATTTCATTCTTGACAATATCCCATAACTCATTAAAAACTAGTGAAGCCTCCATCAATCATTTCTAATTAGAATAATTAATTTTTTTTAATCTATCACCATCTAAAAGAAAATTTTGAATCTTTGACATCTTGAAATAAAAGCAATTGTAGTAGAGAAAAATATGACAAAATGCAAAAGAGATGAAATAAATATCACACTCACTGCACAAGGCACTGCTTTTATGAGGTTTTTCACTTAACCTCCACATAGAGCAAAAAAGGAAAAACAAGAGTTTTTGATGGGTTTTGCACTTAACCTCACCAAAAATAAATTTATTACACCCTTATTTCACCAAATTACATCCTTATTCCACCAATTACACCCTTATTTCACCACAATAATGTAAAATAAATAGAATTTAATTCCCCTTGATTTTAAAAAAAAACACTTATACAATAAGTATGCTTTTCATAACTTTCAAGGCATATGAAAAGAAAATTAAAATGGAATATTCCTTTTACAAAAAGTATATTCTAAAAAAAACTTCTTCCAAAAAGAAGGGATTCGAACCCTTGACCTTCTCCTTTTGCAAGCTTCTTATAAAATAACTTTAACCAATTACTCTAAGAGCACTTTCAGAACATAATACTCAAAAACTTGTACTTATGTTGGATTTTGTCTATGAGGGAAAAAAAGATTACATATATGTAAATAAATCCAAAAATTTCCCCTTTTTAATCTTCTCTTCCAACCTTTCTCACGTGGGACCCATCCAATACAAATTTTTGATATCAAACTTTAGAAACATGAAAAAAATTATTTTCCTAAGTTTAAACCTATGCCATGTATGCCTAGGATGCCATGGCTACTCCTGGAAATGTTTACTGCACCTTCTCTCACTCCTGGAGGTTGTATAAATCCATACAGGTAGTGTAAAATGGATTTTGGCTAAGTTTTAGCAAATTTTTAAGGTATTTATTACTGAAAAAGGATTCAAATTGCAGCCAATGCATTGGAAGGCCATACCATAGGCCGTACAAATAAAAAAAATTCTAGATTTTCCTTTGAGGATTAAAAAATAGGGGTTTCAACCAGTTTAATAGGTGTTTATGGATTCAAAATGGGTGAGAATGAATTGAATCAATAATGGCAGCCATGGATGAAAAATATAGAGTTTTTTTTACAATGCAAACAAGTCGTACAAGTTAATTTTTGTAAAAAAATGAATTAAACAACATTTAAATGCTAAAAAAATCATTTTTAATGCTAGATGAGGATTTTGAACACAATAAAATGGAGTATAAATGGCCAAAATGACTAGATGGTGGTATATGGGAAATACACAGGTTTAAATGTAAAAAAAATTGAAAAATTAAAATAATTTATTAATTTTTCAAAATTTTGACATTACATTTAAACTAATAAAATATTTTTATTATATTGCATATCTTATTTTATGCCATTTGATTTCACATGAATTCAACTTTTCACTTGCCTTCCTTTCAAATTCATCAATGCTCCCAAAGTTCACCATGCTGGATAAAACCATGCTCTGATACCATTGATAACTCCTTTAACAAATAATTTGAACATTGTCCCTGCTTAGTGTGAGTGCACAAGTATTTTATTAATTTTTTTAAAAAAAAGTACATAAGGGTGCCTTTACTCCATTAACCCTTTTACATTTAAAATATAGATTATATAGATTTTACCCATGACTGGTAAAACTAACTAATCCTATAACCAATTATTTATGGGAAATCAACCCATAGGTAGTTCTGATTAATAAACACAAAACATAAAAACTACCTAAAACTAAAACTAAGTAACTTTATTTTATGGGGGTGTCTTTAATAAAAATATGCATGCCCCATTAACAATTATTGTTTATTAACCTACCAAAAAATCTAACCTAATGTTAAGACTTTGGAACAAGTCCTAACATTAATCTTATTGTAACTTGTTCTGGGTCTATAAAAATTGAAGCATATGGTGTTTTTCATGGATCCCAATCTATTTTTCCAAGATATAATGATTCTAATGCTTACATGCCAGAATAATAGCATAATTATATGTTGAGGTCAACATACCCCCATTTTTGAAAAATGGGGACCCATTTGTCAAATTTTGAAAATTTATACCTTAAAATTGAAAATTCACTTGATTAAAGTGTCATTAGCATGATTGCACATTATTTTCATCTAAAGATCATCCACACCCAGTATGGTTAACATATTTATACATAATTCTGGTTCACCCTTGTCTATAATTGCTAACTTTAGAACTCTGTATTTTATAGTTGTAGGTCTAATAAGGTCTACTTGGAATGAACAATGCTTAGGTTTCATGATTTTAATGTTAATTTGATTATTTAATAGCTTTTGTTCTATTGGAAATCAATTTGAATTTCTAAACCCTTAGTCTAATTTTAATCTAAGTACTTAATTGAAATTGGTGGGAGATTTTATTTAAAATTACAAGGGACCATTTTTAATTAGTTAGGGAATTAATTTAATTTGTTTATCTTAGAGCTTAGTCTTATCTTATCTTTTGGGCATTTTGGTTTGGTAAATTCTTTAGGAATTTGCATTTATTTTCCCTTAGGTTTCTTTGAAATGATCCTTCATCTTCTTTAAATTGACCCTTCATCTTTTTGAATGTGCCCTTTAAAACTTTTGTTCCACAAGAATTTTCCCTTTAGACATTTTGTCTGAAAAAAATTGGTCTTCAGGGGAAATGTGTCAAACATTTTGTCCAAGACAATTTACTCAAAATAATTCTCTTCAGCTTTTGAACATACCCTTTGGGCTTTGTGCAACTTACCCTTTAAAAGTTTTTTCAAGGACACTTGCCCTAAAGAATTGCCTTTTGGCCATTCCAAAATGGCCCTTTGCCCTCTAAAATTACCCTTAGGTATTTATAAAAGTGCCCTTAAGAAATTTTGAAAGTACCCTTCAAGATTTTATTTTAAAGTAGGTTGTTCTAAAAATACCCTTTGAACTTTTGTTTTTGGACATTTTATCTGATAAAAAAAGCTTGAAACAACTCACCCAAGACAATTTCCCTGAGACATTGATTTCATCATACTCTTTTGTGACATGGTAATTTTAATATGTTTTTAAACTAAGCCTAAGAATTTGGATTGAATCCTTATTTATCAATGTGAATGAGAACATTAATCTAGGACTTTAGCTTAAGTTTTTATTATTCACATGCCTTAACTTCAATATTTCCTACTGTCTATAGGAACTGATCTCACTTGGATTAATAGACATGTTTTTGGGATGATCATGACTTCACCCCTTCCATTGTTACTAAAACTTGTTGATTGTGTTGAAAGATAAATGGAATATCATTTGGGAATAAACATGTTTAATATTTTCATGATTCAATGTTAAATTGATCTTTATTGGCTATTGGTTCAAGATTAATTGGATCCATTTTGAAACCCTAGCCTAATGTTTTACCTGGACATTTCAATTCAAATTTAAATTTGGTAGGATATTTTTATTTAAATTTACATGGGAAAAAATTAATCATACCATGGACTTAGTTTAAGTTTTATCCTAAGGCTTGGTCATGTTTTTCAACACAACCAAACCTTAGGCTAAAAATCCAATGCTTGGTCTCTTTTGTGCCCCATGATCACTTTTTCCTTTCTATCCTAGCTTGGTCTAATAATTACATGGTCCCTTTGTTATAAGGCTTATCCTAAAGTATTATCTTAAGGTTTATCATATTTATTAATATGATAAAAACCTTAGGCTAAGACTTTACGATATGTATTTTTTATTCATGGGGTCTTTTTGGTTTTAGGTTTGTAACCTTGGTCCAAAGTTTTTATGCATTGGTCCCTTTTAATTTAAGGGGTCCCCTTTAATATGTTTATAACTTAGCTTAAATATTTTATCCTAAATCATTTATATATGCTATAGAACTTAACTTTAGTTCTTGTTTGTAGGATCAATGATCCACATTCACCTAAGTAGATTGATTAAACATAGCATGACAAGAATTGAAAAGCCAAACCTCGACTAAAGAGTTAAATCTTGAGCATGTTCCCAAGATCTATGGTCCATGTGAGCCTAGTAAAATTAAAAAAACAATGCATGTAAAGTTTAATTATCAAAGGTTATATGGATCTCCATAGGGGTGACAAGTGTCATTATTACAGGAGCCTCGTATAAAGAACATAAAAACACCAACCAGTTGCCATGTGGCACACATAGGAAAAAAGATGAACTTGGGAAAAATAAGTGGCAAGATAAATAAAAAACACCATGTATGTGTTTTAAATTTATGGTCACGTGCCTACTAATGATGTTCATAGAAACGTCAAATGGTAGTCATGAGGATGTCAATTTTAAGATAGTAAAGAGCCTAGATGATGTGTTTAAAATTGGCGGTCACGTGCCCATCAAAGATGTTCAAATAGATGTCAAATGATGGTCATGAGGACATTAATTTTAAAATAGTAGATAATTATGAAGATGAGTTTAAAATTGATGTTCATTCACCCATCAAATATGTTCATGCCAACATTAAATGATGGGCACATGGACATCAATTTTAAGACAGATGTTGGGATCAAAATTCAAAGGCAATGGTCATATTTTGAATAGTGATGAGTAGAATGCCATGGAAATGTCACATCAAAGCCATGCGAGTGAAATATTCCAAATCAAAGACCTTTCATACCTAGTAATATAAATGTAGGGATATAAGTTGATGATGTTTTAGCTCATGGCCACCATTAGAGCACTGTTAAAACTTGTAAGAATGCCCTAGTGAGGTGAGGACCATAACCAAACCCTATGAGCATTATGATTGACTTGAAGGGAGATAAATTATCACCTATGTAAAGATAAGTTAAGTTAGAGTCCATTATCAAGTAGTTAAAAGGATTTGTATCAATGATGGGGGGCCTATCCTATATCATTGAGTAACTTGGAGATATGACAATGCATGTATTAGGTAGCATCAAAAAGCAATGAAGACCCTACAATAGTAATGAATCACTTCATCATCCAGAGGGTTCTCAAATTTATAATATTCATCCTATGGCTAAACCTTGTCCATTTTTAAAGTGGAATATTCTATTTGTTAAGGCATGTGTGGTTTATAAAACACACTGCCTATAGATCAGTCCATTGGGAAAGTCTAGTGTATTTCTAGAACATTTGTGGAAAGGATAGCTATCCCTACACTTATACTTTTTTCATTGGTTAGGACTGATTGACATACCAGCTTGATCATTCTATAAAATGGGTATTGTCAATTTTAAGAAGGGAGAGAGTTCTTATAGCCAAATTACTTCATAAACTTGGAGCAAATAATACAAGAAAGGAATTTTACAAAGATTATCCAATATTTGTCTATGTGTTTGCTATCATGACTTCTCTCTCATTTACTTGTTCTTATTGCTAGATTTGAATGGTTCTTATGAATTTTTATCATGCAACTTTAATTTTAGAGTTATTAACTTGTGTCAATTTTAGGTTGAATACAAGTTATTAGGTTAATTTCATTTTCTTTACTCTTCTTACATTTGGGACAATGTTGTTTTCTTATAGGGATAAAATCTTTAAAGTAAACCTGGTTCTTATTTGCATTATTTCCATCTCCCCTAGAATATTTCCTGATGTGTGATAGGATTTGAGATATGTTATTTCATGTTATACATTGGTTAAATGCATGCCTAGATGATATTTGAACTTTGTCATGATGTCTGGAATGAACATCAACATCTCATTTCTATCCTACCCTTTATTTTGCTCCTTTTTTAACTGATTCACTCTATTTTAATTTTCATTGTAAATATTTGTCTTAGATTAGTTATTGATTGTAATTCACTGCTCTTAGCATAAACACTTCATATTTTGTATAGATTTATTATTTGGCCATGGTGGCTCCCAACCACCAAATATTATAAATATTTTGAAATAGTCACTTGTTCTACCTTTGTTCCATTAGAGATAATAGGATTATCACAACCTAAAACTCATGCATTGAGTTTTTAGGAATTCTAAAATGAGAAGTGTTTCTTAAACACTCTGGGAACCCATGTTACACATTTAGGCATCAACAGGTAGAGCTTCATTGGCACTAGAAGGAGGGTTCTCATTAGATCTTTATGAATTTGTAGAATCTTTATTAATTTTGGTGTAATTTGATCAAATATTGATGTAATATTTGCATGTTTGTGTTTCTTTTAGCATATTTTTGCAAATATCATTCATATTCAAATTCTTAGACCATTCTTTGTGATTATTTAGATAAATATCAACATTATTTGAATATCCATGAATATTTTTGGTAAAGATAGCTTAAATCCAAGGCATTTGAGGTTAGTAATAGTGGTTTTATTTAAATATTGATTGATTCTTTGCAAATTTGTGTTTATTTGAGATTAAAAATATAAAGATCATTCATACTAACATATTTGGACATATATTTGAGCTAATTTAGTTAAATATCAGTGTCCTTTACTATTAATTATACATATTTATGCGAAAATTGCTTAATGTGTGAGTCTGATCATTGTTTTTTGTAAATATGAGGCTTACACATCATATTTCAAATAGGATTTATAGCTAAAACCACCATAAGTAATATCCTCATAAAAATATGGCATGGTTAGGTGGTTCTTCAATCAATGTGCTAGGTATTATGCATGACTTACCAAGAAATACTAAAAAGTATTTTCCTTCTTTCAATCCTAATGATGTTGTCATAGTTGAAAAACATGCTAAAAGTTTCAAAGTTACTTTAAGACTTTTGGATCTTTTCCATGAAGATGTAACATGTATATTGTTCCCATTTACTTTTAGATATGCTACATATGAATGGTTTCTCAACCTTCCATAGGATTACATATCTAGTTAAGATGATTATAACAAAATCTTTATTGATCAATTTGGTAAAATCATTAGTCCATGCATTTTTTATCAATAATTCACCATTGTTAAGAGAGATGTTAGTTAGATCATTAGGGCCTTCAATGATAGATTCCAAAAGTTGTGTAGTAAAACCATATCTCCTTATAAACTTGATGATTCCTTAAACTTATAGATTTACAAGGATGCTTTAAACCCCATTACTTTTGTGTTTCTCAAAAGGTCTACTCATGTCATAAACACTTTAGTATTAGCTTATGTTGAAGCTATAATAATCAATGATAAAATATAACCTCAAGGTTAGCTTGCATACAATATTCCTAATGTCAACCACAATTTCACATCACTAAATATCAATCCTAATGCCAATCACAATGCATCTACCTTCAATCAAACATCAACCTTGAACCAATTTCCCTTAATCCATGCCTATCCTAGCCAAAATTTAGAGTTTTTGGATAATGCTACAAATGGATTTCATCCACAAGGATAGAGAAATTTAGTGCCCATTGGTAATAGTAATCAATCCCATAACTTAGAAGCACCAAAGACTGATAATGAATCCATACTTAAGATGATTCAAAGATTGAACACATATTTCCTTCAATTGTAGAAGCAAGTGGGAAATACTTGGGAATGATCTAACATAAGCTATGACTCTTAAAGGTTTGATAGGTCCATAAATAGATTTCATGATTACAATAGTAATAAGTTATATGAGGACATACATGAAATGAATCTTTGTGATATAGGTCTAGCTTATCATTATAATGTCTTAGAAGTATGTTAAAATGAAAAGGCTACATCTAAACCTACATTTTATCAAGACATTGTTGTAGGGACATTTATCTTTGCATGAACATCTAAATCATTCATGCAAGTTTTTGATTTTCCATTTAAAGAAGAAAGTGAACTAGAAGATGATGTAGAAGATGAAATGGATGTTCAAGATGATCAGTCCCATGAAAAAGATCATATACAAGCTAACTTATCTTCAAAAGATAGCTAAGAAGGTAGTTCATATGAGGTCATTGCTAAAATAAAGTTTGCAACATGTATACCAAGATTTCATGAAATAAATTGAGGTATTTCCAAACAACAATATCATTCTAGAGACCCTAAATCAAGATGATTTGGGACTCGATTGGGTAGTTGAGATGCCATCCTACATAGAGGATGAGGATGAAGTAAGTGAAATGGATCAAGAATTTTCATATGACACCTTCAAAATGGTGGAAGTCTATGATTAAGTTGATTCAAATGAGATTGGTAGTCTATCCCCACCTCAAGCTGAATTTAATGAAGACTTTAGGACAAGAATGCTAGTTGAGCTTCCATCATTAAATGAAGACAATATAAGTCACTATCTATCTATGATTGAAGGAGAATTAACACTCGTGATATAAGACAAAATTATTTGGGAAGAAGATGATTAGGTCTAAGATTCATACCTTTGATCCATACATTTGAAAATGTTGATAGAAGGCCAAGATACATCAAGTAGAAGATACAAGCATACAAGTGCTCCTATCCACAAGAAGAGGCCACTAAGTGAAAGTAATCATGCTTCAAGGTTCCATGGTAGGTGTTGAAAAAATTTGACTTCTAGTCAAATGAGATCAACCCCTACTATTTAATTTTTTTTGAGAAAGTTCTATAGGTCCTATGGGGTGTTATTGTTGGTCTATTATCTTAATTAACCATATACTAGTCTTGATATAATCTCACCCTACTTGAAATGGCCTAGCCAACTAAAGTCAAACTTGGTCAAACCTTGGTAAAAGTTAATAAAAGGTTTATTTTGTGTCAATTTTTCCTATCATGGTCTTTAACATGCTTCATGTGGTTTACAAGTCATGAATTGGTCATTAATATGTTCTATGTGCAAAAAAGGGGTCTTTTGGCCATTTTTTAGACCATTAATGAACTTGTACGAACTTACAAAAGGATAAATATGTCACCAAGATCAGTTTCAACATGGTAGAGGTTAGAATAATGTTATAGATGGTCAAATTTCAGCCAAGAAGTAGTTATGTTTAGTGGATGGCAATTTTTCCTTATTTTTAGGGGATTTTGGGCACTTATATGACCTAAATAATCTAATAGATAGCTAAAAACGTGGGTGGAGTGTCTCTTCACCTCACCACATAATTTCCACATTTTAACTTCAAAGATAATGCAAAAATATGATTTTGAAACTCATTTTCCTTCCTTTTCCTCCTGGCATATAAAAGAAGGTCAACTTCAAGCACTTGGTACAGAAGGTACAATTAGAGTTGGGAGGAGTGATTATAAAATTGGATTTTGATTTTAATTTAATTCATTTTCATAATAGTATTTTTTTTGCCACATCCTTTATGAACCATTACTAACAATCTAAATAACTTTTTATAGAATTGTATCCAAGAGGGGTACACTTATGCATGTATTTATGATTTTTAGAGATCCTTGGGGATATGTGGTCTTGATAATATGTTTTTATGATTAAATAAATATCTCTCCATGATATTTTATACACATAACACTTCATTTTTCATTTTCTTTGAAGGAGTTTTCAAATAGTGCTAGTTTCATGAAGTTTGCAGAGTTGGGTGCAAGTCCTGAGTTTTCCAATGTCTAGAGAGATCCGTGGTGGTGAAAATGTATTTTAAATTCATGTATTAATATTTATTTCATGAAAAAATCTTGTGGGAGGTCCAACTAGCACTCCTTCAAATCTAAAACTGCTTATTATGCTTATTCACTGTCTAGTCTGCTCATAGTCAGTTTATGCTTATTTCATGGAGGTTTTTCAATGTGAAAAAAATGGAAGAAAATGGTGGAGTAATTTTTGAGACTTATCATAATAAAATAGTGATTAATTTACAATAAAGTAAGATCTAAGATTCAACACAAGCAAATTTCACTCCAATAGAGGTCATTTCTAATTTTGGTCTCTCAGTCCCCAAATGCAGAAAATAGAGATCCTATAGTTTTAGTGGATTATATTTTAGTATGGTAGAATAATATTTAAACACTTTTATTATTTTTTACTTGTAACCCTATCCACATAGTACAACCATTCCAAATTTTGAAGTAAAATTATAATTGGAAGATGGAATTTGAGCTCTTTTAAGTTGCCAAAAAATCACTGAAAATCAACAGTGTTGTCTACAGGATTCTTGATGAGTACTTGCCCTATAAGGAATTTGATTATCCCTAGGCATATTATTTAAAGAGGGAAAAATTAAAAAAAAATTAAAAATCAAAACTGAGCACTCATTCATTTAAGAGGCAATTATTATGTCAAAGGACCTATCAGGCCTATCCCTTGTCTGTACATTGAGCAGGGTAGGCAGTGAAGGTAGTATTTGAGGGTTGCTAACAAAAGATGATGTTTAGGAATACATAATGGAACTACATCATAAATTTATTCCTCCCAAAACCAAATTCAATATTTTAAATCCTCACAATCTCCTAAACATGATTCAAAAAGCTCTAATACAACCTACAATAGGCCTGGGTTATACACCTATAGCTAGGGGTTTGATCAAAATCAAGAGTAGGGTATTTTAATGATAATTTGAAGTATTTAAGTGAATTAATTAACATATTATTATTAAAATAATATAATAAAGTTTTTATACCCATCAGGAGGGCTAGATACTCATCAAAACCCACCTTGACAACCTACAACCAAGCAAAATAGGTAAACACAGTCATAGTATGGAAATTGGTGACAGTCAAAATTAAAAAAGGTATTTTGAGGAAATTTGACATTAAAAAATGGGTGAAATTAATATTTAAATATTATAAGAAGATAAATTTTTTTCATATACTTATGAATAAGGAACTCACCCTAGCAACCTACAACTAAAGGAATGATTGTCTCAGTCAAAGAGAATAGTAGGGAACTGGCAGGCCTAAAAAGCCTAAGGCATGTTTGAAGATGGTGAAATATAATTGTAATAGATAGGGGTTATAAAATATAGGATAAACCTAAAAAAATTATTTTCTTGAAAGGAAGAACATCTAGAATACCCTTGTTTATTGTCTTAGTCCTGATAGAACACTAGTTGGTGAAGGCAAGGTACCAAGTAATGACTCCCTAGAGGGGTATGAAGTGTTCCATGAATTTTAACCTAGTTTTTTAGCATCAATAAATTTTATTGACACTAAAAAATCATTACTAACCCATCTAAACTCCTTTTCTCATAGGCCAAATGACTCAGTCCATACAGATAGGGTAAGGGAGAACATTATTTCAAGAGGCAAATGCAAGATTCTAATTGCAAACAAGGTTTTGATTGGGTCCCTGAGCCAAAAAATAATGTAATAAGGATGATAAAGATATATAAAACTATTATATGCATTAATTATGGTTTTAAATAGGAGTAACAAGGATATTTGTGTGAAAACATGCAAAAATAAGGTTTATTGACCCCTTTTTTTGACAAAGTTGAGTTGGTTTGACCACTTAGACTTGGAAAATGATGAAACCCTTTAGTAAAAATAACCATCATGAATTTTTTAAGCTCAAAAATATTTCATATTTCTCATCCAAATATGTAAATATTCCTCTATTTTGTCTCAGAAGTAGGTCACTCTTTGCATGCAAGAAAATGGTAGTTTTGGGGAAAAGTGAAGAATAGAGGGCTTGTGTTTAATCTAACTAGTCAATGAGGTTCTTAAAGTTTTGGGACATATATAGGTACATAATAAACCAAGATATAATTTTGGGATACCAAGGAGATGGTCTATGCAAGGAGGTCTTTAGGCAGACCTAATGGAAAACATGCAAACCCAACCCCAAATGAGGTGTCACTTCAAGTTCTAGCCTTCCCTAGGTACTCTAATGTTTTTTTAGATGTTTTTAGGGGTAAATTTGATGTTTTAATGATATTTTAATGTATTTATGATGAATATTGTCATATTTTAGCTCACGAAGTGCTAATTAGCCTATTGACATGGCATAGTTCTAGTTCCAAAATAGGGGTGGCTTCCATTTTTGGGTTTTGTTGAACTCTATAAAAGATTTGAACATGTTGGTAGGTCAGGATCAGAGGTGAATAAGCTTTTGGTAGGCTAATAAAACTCCATAGGAAGCCACATCCAAATCTAAACACACTAAAATAATCATAAGAATCATGAAAGCCATTCAAAGGTCAACTTTGGACACTCGTATCTCTCAAAAAAAATTGTATGGAACAATAAGATAATTGTACATGTTAAGGAGGTTACTTAAGGAGAAATTAGTGGCAATTTTCAAATGTTTCAACACCTAAACTTTATTAACAAAGGTTAAGAGTCCAGGACACTCAAAACTGTTATAAAACCCTCACAAAGACCTGATTTGAGAGATAGAGAATTTTGAGAATCTAAATGCAAGGGTCTATACATGAAACCACCTATAGGTTGAATAGGACTCTCAAAATATTCCACACATGTGTTTTTTTTGTATGGATTAGTGGAAAACTAGGCTTATTTTAACTATTTTGAATGGTGTGCAAGTTACAAGAGGAGTTAAAAGATGAAGCAAACTTTAAGAGGAATATTTAAACTTGATATAACTCCAAAAATTCACCTCATATCATTAAATATAATATAAGTGTCCCAAATAGACCTTCACTTTTAGCTAGTCCAGTGAGCCAACTAGTGGGGACTTAAGAAAAATGGAAAATATTCATTTTGGGAGCCTTTTTAAGCCAATTTATTTTAATTTATGGTATTATAACTCCTTAAACATGCCATTTCACCTATTTTATGGATATTATTTTATTATTTTAAGATATTGAAGGTGATAAGTGTGAAGCGGTGAAGGAAAAGAGCTATCTTGAGACTGCCAAGTGTGATCATGCATGGCCAAGATGATAGGAAGGGTCAAGAGCCTCCCCAATGAATGTGAGGGATTATTAGTAACCCATAATACTCATATTCATCATAAAAATTGATCAGGTGTAGATTTTAGGTAGTTTTGGAAGACTAATCATAAGGGGTAGTTTTCTATGCATAAAAAAGGCGGTTCTTGATTATTTATAGGTCTTGAATGATTCCAAATGATATTTTTAACTTTTGAAATGAATTATCTCACCTCATCCCTCTCTCTCATGAATTTTTAACTAATTTTATCAAGTTACACATGTCCAAGTGACTTTTGGACTTCCCTTTTCTCTACCTTCCCATTTCTTCTATAAATTTTGGCCTTTTGGATATTATATGGGATCTCTCTGCCTGGTATGGTGAAGCCATACCAAAATTTTAAATTTAAGAAATAAATACAAATGTTTTACCTTATTAAAAAAATTTATTAAGTGCACATTCTTGGTGTTAGTCTTGTGAAATTGTCATTTCCTTTACCTTCACATGTTGATTCCATTAGTACCTAGTGTATTGTGTTTTCCTTCTCGCAGGTCAACAAGAAGTGTTTGAAGACAATGCAGGTGTAAGTGAGTAGGCTACTCAATAGAGTGTCTTATAATGCCTATTGGTTTTTTCCTCCTACCCTATGTCATCTACAAGACCTCATGTTGAAACACTAATGTGAGAGGGGATATTGATGTTAAATGAAGTGTATGTGTTATTTGTCATTAGTTTCAAGTGTCTGTCAAAGGTAAGAGTAGAGAACAATATTTTTGGTGCAGCACCTCTAGTATAATAGGTTTATTTTCAGTTTTTCTAACCCTTTTCATCCCCCTTAAGTTGTTAGTATTAGGAACATGAGCTTAAATGATGCATTAAGGGGAGTTAGCCCCTAATCTAGAGATCCACCTCCTAATAGGGATACTCATATCCCTGAGGTGGTTCCATTGTGCCACTTAAATGAGGATAATTTAGTCCCATATCCTCATTGGGTGCATTCAAGTGACAATAGTAGGCTAATTAACTTTTTTTTATCCTGGAGGTAGGTATTTATGGATTTAGTGTAGGTCTTTAGATTAGTTTCTTTCCTATTTCTTTCCTTCTTGTCCCTTATTTTTAAATAATGTCTATATATATTTGTTTGCCTTTTGTGCTTTGTTATTTTATTTTAAATAAGTCCTTTTGAAAACCCTCATCTTGAGTTTCATCTAATTTCTCAAGAGCTTCATATTTCATAAATGTAGGTATGACTTCTCAACATTGGTTGATAATGGATTGTTGAAATATGACCTTAATGTTCTAGTTTAAAGAAGCTAGAAAATATTGATGGATAAGTTAATTATTCTTTGAGAGTTTAAACCTTGTTCTGATCTAATCTTGGTTTTAATAAGTATTGCACATGTAGGATAAAATCTTAAAATATTAGGACATAATCATGCTTTCACTTAAAAAACATTAATTACTTGATATAAAGTTTAAAGCTAAGGATGATTGTTTAAAAATCAAACACTTGACCAAATCTATAAACCTAGCTAGCTTGGTTCCCAAACTTTGCTATAATGTCAAAATGACTTGAAAAAATCTAAAATAATATCCTTATTACCAAATTTAAAGAACTTTCTAAGAAAAAGTGATTATGGTAATCTCCATCAGAGCTATAGATGCCTAGATGGCAGTGGAGTAAGGCCTTGAGTAGAGCCAAAGGAATCTCTATTGGGGCTATGGATGTTTGGTTGACAGTAGAGTAATGCCCAAGCCTTCCTTGAGCTAAATCATGGTTATTAATGAATATTCAAACATGCTAAAAGTAATTGTTAATGATTAAAGTCATGAACTTGGAAGTTGTTATCTAAATCCTTTGGAAATCAGTAAATAGAATCAAAACACACACATAACATGACTGAGTTTTGATGTTTGACACTAATTTTGTATATGCAAGATTTTTTCTAATCATGTGTTGATTTTAATAATGGTGCATAATAAAATGGAATAAATAGCTTAATTATTAGTTAAAATAGAGTCTCTAAATTCTAACATATTACTATGTTCCCCCAGAATTCACTATTTGTTGAGGTCAACATATTCCCATTTCTGAAAAATGGGGACCCATGTGTCAAATTATGCAAATTTGTATCTTCAAATTAAAAATTCACTTGATTAGAGTGTCATTAACATGATTTCACATTATTTTCATCTAAATATCATCCACACCTAGTATGGTTAGCATATTTGTGCATAATTTTGGTTTTCCCTTGTCTATAATTGCTAACTTTAGACCTCTATGTTTTCTAACTGTAGGTATAGTAAGGTCTACTTGGAATGAAAAATGCTTAGGTTTCATGAATTTAATGTTAACTTGATTCTTTACTATCATTTATTCTATTGTAAATTAAGTTTAATTTTTAAACCCCTAGTCTAAGTTTAATCTAAGTACTTGATTCAAATTGGTGAGAGCTTTTATTTAAAGTTATGTAGGAAACATTTTAATTGGTTATGGACTTAGTTTAATTTGTTTAACTTAGAGATTAGTCCTATCTTATTTTTTAGACATTTTGGTTTGGTAAATTCTTTTAGAATTTGCATTTATTTGTCCTTTGGATTATTTTAAATGATCCTTTAGATTATTTAAATGAACCCTTCAACTTTTTGAATGTGCCCTTCAAAACTTTTATTCTGCAAGAATTTACCCTTCAGACATTTTATCCAACAAAATTTGGTCTTCGAGGGAAATGTGTCAGACATTTTGTTTAAGATAATTTCCATGAAAGAATTCCCTTCATATTTTGAACATATCCTTTAGGCTTTGTGAAACTTACCCTTCAAAAGTTTTGTTAAGGATACTTACCCCATAGAATTGCCTTTCAGCGTTTCTAAAATGGCCCATTGCCCTCTAAGATTACCCTTTGGGATTTTTGAAAGTGTCCTTCAAAAATTTTAAAATTACCCTTCAAGATTTTTGTTAAAGGCACTTTACATTCTAGATATGCCCTTCATGATTTTCTAAAAAGACCCTTCAAACTTTTGTCATCGGATATTTTGTCTGACACAAAAAGCCTAAAATAATTCACCCAAGACAATTTCCTTAAGACATTGATTTCATCAGACTCTTTTGTGCCATGATAATTTTAATATGTTTTTAAACTTAGCCTAATATTTTGGATTGAAGCCTTATTTATCAATGCAAATGTGAACATTAATCTAGGACTTTAGCTTAAGTTCTTATTATTCTCATTCCCTAACTTCAATATTTCCTATTGTTTGTAGGAATTGATCTTTCTTGGATTAATGGACATGTTTTGGGGATGATCATGGCTTCATGCCTTCCAATGTTGATAAAACTTGTTTCTTGTGTTTCAAGATCAATGGAATATCATTTAGGAATAATCATGTTTATTTTTTCATGCTTCAATGTTAAATTGATCTTTATTAATTATTGGTTCAAGATTAATTGGATCCATTTTGAAACCCTAGCCTAATGTTTTACCTATACCTTTTAATTCAAATTTAAATTTAGTGGGATATTTCTATTTAAATTTAAGTGGGAAAAAGTTAATCATAACATGGACATAGTTTATTTTTTATCCTAAGGCTTGGTCGTGTCAACACAACCAAACCTTAGGCTAAAAACCCAATGCTTGGTCTCTTTTATGCCACATGATCCCTTTATTACCTTATATCCTAGCTTGGTATAAATAATCACATCGTCCCTTTGTTATAAGGTTTATGCTAAAGTCTTATCCTAAGGTTTATCATATTTATTAATATGATAAAAACCTTAGGCTAAGACTTCATGCTATGTCTTTGTTATTCACAGGGTCCTTTTGGTTTTAGGTTCTAACCTTGGTCCAAAGTCTTTATGCCTTGTTCCTTTTTAATTCATGGGGTCCCCTTTAATATGTTTAGAATTTGGCTTAAATATTTTATCCTAAGTCCTTTATATAGTCTCTCAAGATTAACATTAATTCTTATTTATAGGATCAATGATTTGCATTCACCTAGATGAGATTGATCGAATGGAGCATGACAAGCATTGAAAACTCAAACCCCAAGAAAAGAGTTAAATATTGAGAATGTTTATGAGATATATGTTCCATGTGAGCCTAGTATAATTGATCAAATTATGTGTGCAACATTTAGTTGTCGAAGGTTATATGGATCTCTATGGGGATGATAAGTGTCACCATCATGGGAGCCTAGTACAAAGAGCATAGAAACATCAAGAAATCACCATGTGGCACACACAAAATATAGGATGAACCTGGGATTAACAAGTGTCAAGGTCAATAGATATCCCCATGGATGTGTTTTAAATTGATGGCCATATTCATGTCAATGACATTCACACAAATGTCAAATGATGGTCATAAGGAAATCAATTTTAAAATAGCAAAGAGCCTAGATGATGTGTTTACATTGATGATCACACGGCCGTCAAAGATGTTCACATCTATATAAAATAACTATAGTGAGGACATTAATTTTAAAATAGTAAATATTTTTAAAAATGAGTTTAAAATTGACAGTCACATGCCTATCAAACACATTCATGTCAAAGTCAAATGATGGGCATGCAGACATTAATTTTAAGATAGTTTTTAGGATCCAAATTTAAAGGCAATGATCATATTTTGAACAGTGACGAGCAAAATGACATAGGGATGCCTTGAAAATGTCACATCAAAGCCATGTGAGTGTAGTATGACAAATATGAGACCTTATAGACCTACTAATGTAAAGTTAGGGATCTAAGCTCATAATGTTTGAGCTCATGGCTATTATTAGATCAATGTTAGAACCTACAGGAATACCTTAGTGAGGTAAGGACCATAACCAAACCCTATGAGAATTATGATTGAATTAAATGGAGCTCAATTATCACCTATGTAAAGATAAGTCAAGTTAGAGTCCATTATAAAGAAGTTTAAATGATTTTCAATAATGGTGGGGGACCTTTGATATATCCTTGAGAAACTTAGAGATATGGAAATTCATGTATTGAGTAGCATCAGAAAGCAATGAAGACCCTACAATAGTAATGGAGAACTTCATTAGCTAGAGGGTTATCAAAGTTAGAATATTCCTCCTATGGCTAAAACATACCCATTTTAAAAGTGGAATATTTTATTTTCAAAGGCGTGTGTGGTTTTTAAAACACACTACCTATAGACCAATATATTGGAAAAGTCTAGTGTGTTTCTAGAACATTTGTCGAAAGGATAGTTATCCCTACACTTGTAATTTTTTCATTGGTTAGGACTGACCAACATAGCACCTTGATCATTATATAAAAGGGTATTTCTAATTGTAAAAAACAATGGATTTCTTAGAGCCAAATTACTTCATAAACTTAGAGCATATAATAAAAGCAAGAAAATTTGTAAAGATTATCCAATATTTGTCTATGTGTTTGCTATCATCACTTCTCTCTCATTTGATTATTTTTATTTCTAGATATGAATGGTTTTATTGAATTATTGTCATGCACCTTTAATTTCATTGTTGTTAACTTGTGACAATGCTAGGTTGAATGAAAGTTCTTAGGTTCATTTCATTTTATCTACTCTTGTTGCATTTGGGCTAATAATGTTTGTTTGCAAGGGTAAAATATTTAAAGTGAACTTGGTTCATATTTACATTATTCTCATCTTCTTTGGAAGCTTTCTTGATGTGTGATAGGATTTGAGTTTATGCTATTTCATATTTTACATTGGTTAAGTGCATGCTTGTATGATATTTGAACTTTGTCATGATGTCTAAAATGAAGATCAACAACATCTCTTTTTTTTCCTACCTTTCCTTTTGCTCCTTAACTGATTCACTTTAGTTTAATTATAATTATAAATTTCCATCTTAGATTATTTATTATATTATTTCTTGATTTTAATTCATTTCTCTTAACATAGATACTTCATATTTTTCATAGATCTACAATTTGGTCATGGTGGCTCCCAACCGCCAAATATTATAAATATTGTGAAATAGTCACTTGTTCTACCTTTATTCCATCAAATATAACATGATTATCACAACCTTCAACTAATGCATTGAGTTTTTAGGAATTATAAAATGAGAAGTGTTTCTTAAACACTCTAGGCACCTATGGTACACATTTAGGCATCAACAATATCACAATCATATGTTGGGTAGTTCCTTACTGATATAATGAAGGTTTAATTATGTTAATCAATTAAGTGATCGTGTTGAGTTAGAATTTATCCAATCACAAAGTAAAATTTTTCTACCTTAAGATAAAATGTTTTTTCAAGTTATGGAAAGGCAAGTATTAGTTTAGAATAGAGTCTACATTTAAATTCCTTGAATGTTTTCTATTATGCATAAGTATAGGTGAAATTTAATTTAGTCCCACTTTGGATAAATTAGCTTAGACAAAAAGTCACATGATATAAACCAAGTAGTAATCTATGGTATAAAATTTTCAATCCCAAAAATATGATAACATTTATGAATTTCTTTAGTTGTGGCCAATCTTGGATGACTTAGATCTTGGTTAATTCCACCTGCACTCCTTGTGTGTCTCCAATGTAACCCAAATATAGAATTTTCAGCATGGAAAATCAGCATTTTTACATGTTTTCATATAAATTTTGTTTTTGAAAAGTTTCAAACACTTTATCTATATGACATTGATGTTCATCCCATTTTATGCTAAAAATCAAAATGTCATCAAGGTAGACTATAAAAAATGAAGTTGTGAATGGCCTAAGGATATCAGTCATCATCCATATGAATTTAGATATAGCATTGATCAAGACAAAGGGCATGGATATTTATTTGAAAAAAATTATTTAGCCTTGAAGGTTGTCTTCTATAAATCTTTAGGATGAACATGAATCTGATGATACCCAGACTTTAGATCAATCTTAGTGAAGTATTTTTCACTATAAATCTGGCCCAAAATATCTTAAATCATTGGAAGAGGATAGAAGTTATTCACTATGATATTTATTAGTGTTTAATAATTAATATAGATCCTCCATGTACCATCCTTTTTTGGATCAATAACTATTGGAATATTGTAAGGTAATGAGATAGGCTTGATATGTCTTTTGTCCATGAGTTCATGTATATGTCACTTCCTTTATTCATTCTATATAAATGATCTACAATATACATAAACATTAAGGAGATGTGGTACAAGAATCATATCAATAGTATTCTCTACTGTATAGTGTGTAGGCACTTACTTTGGTAGTTGGAACACATCCTTGCATTCTTCCAACTTGAGTTACAATGTAGATTTATACATTGTTTTTTAAGGAACTTTGGTAACTATAGATGCCACAAAAAAATACATTTCACTCAAATCTCACCATGAAAATCATGAACTTATTACTAAATGTGAATAGATTTTTACATTGGTTTTGCTAATGAGTGATAACTTTGGAATTACTTTTGGTATGTAATAGCTTAAATCATAAAAAATTATTACAACATTTATATGATTTGATTCATAAATTGCATGTCAATGAAAACTATATGGTTGACCAATAATGATATCACATACCTTTAATGGAGAGACATAACAAAGGATTGTACCTTGGAAATGCTTAATGTTACACACCAATTGACACTACTAAGTGATGTTTTTATTAGGTCCTACACTTAACCATCCAATAGACTATGGTTATGGATTATACATCAATAATAAGTTCAAATTGTGAACTTTTTCAAGATAAATCAGGTTCTTTTAACCTCCATTTTAAAAAATGAAGTGTACTAGTTGGGCATTGATCCACATGTAATAATAGAATAAGCTCTATGCTTCTTCTATTTATGAATGGGTTGTAGATATGTTTGTGGTAACAACCATGGCACTAGGATTAGATTCCATGATATGCTTACCTTTTCTTGGTACTTCTATGATAGTACATATTGCCTCAATCTATGAAAATAGGGTATTCATAACACAACATTATTCATTAAAATGACTATTGTAATTATGAACTAAGAAACACTTATTATTCATAGACCATTTCTTTTGATCATATAATGGTAGATGCTTATTCTTTGGTGGTTGTTCAAAGTTATTCCTTGATTTAGAATTTTTCTTGGAAGATTTAGATTGCTTCTTGGTTTGAGACTTTGAATCTTTTATCTTAGTCATGTAATTAAACTTTAATTCAAACTTGAAATCATATATGTAATATTCCCCAATGGAGGAGATTGTTAGGAGATCTAAGTCTGACTAAAATTTTGGTCTCAATCTTGACCTATATGTTAGACCAATATTTTATTTGAATCCTAAATAATAATTTTGGACACCAAGGTATGAAAAACATCTATGCATTATTGTATAGACTACTATTTGACTTAGAATAATTGGTAAAACTTAATTTATTGATCATCTTAGTTTGAAAAGATAATAAGTTGATTTGAGTGATTCTACAAAACCATTCCATGTGTCTAAAAATTTATCTAAACTAAGATCTTCTTCATGTGTAATGAAATAATTTTCCCACCATTTATCAATTGATAAATCAAATTTCAAAAGATAAAATGTGATTTTCTATTTATTCGAGAAGTGATTTATTGTGTAAGATGAACATATGATGTTAATCTAGGTATCTAGTGCATCTATATCTATTTTAACATCAAACATAGGAACATCTAGATTAAAATGTACCTTATATGGAATTTATGCAAATGGTTGATGAGAATGAGAGGCTATCAATGAAGTTAGTTATTTGGTAAGGAGTGAAAAATGATAAATAATACTCACTCATTCATGTGCATTATGTTATTCCAAATATTATCATTATCTTTTCAATACATCCTCTATCATTTTTTATAACATCTTTAGAGTTGGCCCCATTGTAGATTTGTCTCCTATTTGAGGACATGAATTAAGGTATGACTAAGGGTCATGAGTCTCAAGCCCTAACTTCCTATAATTAAACATTGTATGATTAGGCATATAAAGATTTATGAAAACATAGAAACACCATGATTCCATTCAAGAATTTTATGAAACATATATGCTTTGATACCATTATTCTAGGGCCAATGAGGAGACCTATTGGACAACCTACTTAATTTAGGTTAAAGAGTTTATGTGTGGAAGTGATTTTCTGAAATAAATATGACATGAAATTAAATTTTATAAATACATAATAATGAAAGAACAAAGTGATGGAATATTTAGAATTGTAATATAAAAGTTATATTATGCTAAGTTTTGTACAATTTGAGAGATAAGATATTGCTTTTGCAAGGATTCCTAACTCTATTATGTTATGTGGTTCAGCATAATGTATTTATAACCTAAATACAATGTAATTATACATTATTATAAAATGTAAGAAGATGAAGTATCATTTTTACCATTAAAACTATTGGCAACAACCTCTTTGTAACTTTTAGAGTGCAGTGATGTCACCAACCATTGTTATTGATAGCTTATTGGTTACAATACCAAAACAATTAGAAATATGTATTAGTGTATAAAAATATTTTCAAAAAACCCTTTTACACATAGATAAGGAACACACAGACACAAATGATGACATAAGAATAAGGCTAGACTTACAAGTGTGGTAATATGTGGTATGACTGAGTGACCCAGATCCTCCTAAATCACAAACATATTTTTTATAATTTTGGTGGCCATTGGAAGCCAAGAAAATAATATATTTTTTAGTTTAGAATTGTATATAAAGATAAATAAAAATGTAAATTTAGTTAAGCTTACAAGCATTGTGAAACTTTTCTTGATCACTTGTTAGAAGGAGCAAACACTGTAAATTATGGACCTTATTGTTTTTCTAATTTAATCAAATTAGAAATATTATGTTAAAAGTGTTATATTAATATTTATAATATATTAATGTAAATAAAATATGTTAAGTTTAATTTTTATGCTTGAAATGACTTACAAACCCTTAGGCCCTAACATGATAGTATTCTTTTTGTTTTTTTAAATAATTAGAACTAACTATATTTCCCATAAAATAATTTGATTATAAAATAAAATCTACCATTAATAGTTAGAATTTTGTGGATTATTTTTTGGAGTCATGAAAGCTATGAATTTCTAAATATAAATGACTAATCTACCCCAAATTATTAAAGAAAAAGTAACATACCTTCAATCAAAATTTGGACACATTTTTCAAGATAGAATCAAGCTTGGAATAATGTCATATTGAAATTCATGATTTTTAAAGCTTTATAAGTTTGTTTTGGAATTTATGGAGCTACTTGAAAATTTGAGTCATTTTTTTGCTGAGATAACAAGATTAAATTGATAGATAAAAAATTTAACGATTAAAAACCTAAGGATTCAACCTCTCAAGTAAAACCAAAACATGATTTAGACTCACCAAGATGATTAGTGAGTATTACCCGCTTGGTGAGGATCAAACATAAAACCACCATTCCTCCACCACAATAGCCAAAAAAAAGAAAATATATTAATTTTATTTATATAATATATTATCTATTACATTGAGAGTTAACAAAATACTGAATACGGTTACCAAATCCAAAGACCAGGGTACCAATTGCCTACCTAAACAACTAGACCAAGACCCTAGAACACCATGCAATACTGATGTCAGTCTAGAATAATTATCTATAAAAATTAAAGTAGATTTCCCTATGTTACTTGTATAACCTACTCTCCACCTTTCCCACTATCATCATCCTTTACTTTAACCTACGTTCCTTCCTCATCCTCATTGTAGCACCTAAGATTCTTAAATATGTACTTAGGAAAAGACACATCCAAAGCCTAGATGCTAATAAGGTTAAGCTTTTATATAATTTTATAATCCAATCCATTATCACATTAAATGGTTTGTAATCTATAATCCCACTAAGTGAATAAAAATCTCCAAATCTAAATGCTCATGATGCAAGGTAAAATATCTAACTACATTTGATAATAAATTCACTTCATTGATTATTTATGAAACATCAAAGACATTTATGTGCATAGTGGATTACTTAGGTTCCATCATGAGTTTTTTTAACACCTTCAAAATTTCCTTCACCTTAATCTTATCAAACTTAGTTGTTTTTTTCCACATATTTCATAGCCAAATTATCATCAATAAATTATGAATCTCCTTGTCAATACGGTTAAAAAATTGAGTTGAGGCCACCTCCCTTAGTAGACATTTAATATAATTTTCTTGGAATCCTATTCTAGTACTTATATGAACACCTGACTCTAATTTCACCCTTTTTCCATTCTCTATTGAGGCTCCCTGAAATAGTCTAGACACTTATTTACTACACCACTCCAACTCCCTAATCCATAACTAAAATAAATGACATATGCATGAAAATCACCACCATCCCATATTCTAAATACCAAAATCATGGCATGAGTGATCACACCTACATGATGCACATCACTACCAAAATGATTGCTCAAATTAAATGCTTATATCATCTTAATCTCTTATCATACATCACTCACCACTTCACAAAACTTTCACTCATCATACAACTAATGCTTAGATATTATTTATTCAATCCATTAATTTTAATTAGATATATCCCCAAGCATAAATATTTAATGTCCTAAGGATCACTATTATCTCAACCCATCCATGATCATATTGACATCTTAGGTTATAAATTAAAAAAATCATTCAAAAAGTTTGGGGGGGGAGGTAAATTCCATATAAATTCTTATGTCTTAGATTTAATGATGAATTAGCTACCCAATCAACCACTAAATTCCCCACCCATTTTGTATGCTAAAAATACACATTATAAAACCCTTCATGTCATTAAATTTATAAATAATAATGATAATCTTCTAATATTTCATCCTACTGTCACATAACACATTAATAAAATTTTGAGAACCTATTTCCAAAATCATATTATCCCAACTATGATCCACTACCACTTAAATTCCTTGAAATATATCGTGAGCCTTCATCACATTATTCATCTCCAATCCTATCTCTTGGGGAAAAAATAACATAGATTGCCTATCATGGACACAAAAAATACAACTAATCCTACCACTCTAAGTTTGCCTTTAGATGCCCCATCAAAATTTAGTTCTACCTTACCCACATCTAGGAGATTCTAATGGTGATTATTAAATAAACCATGTTCCTTAATAACCCAATCCCTTCTAAGGCATATAAGAATCAAACCATTTTTGGATCCACTCATCCTCTCATAGGTCCCATGAGATATCCATAAACCCCATGTCGCTACTATTTCTTTAAAATATTTTCTTACCACTTACCAAACCCACCCTACTAAATGGGAAGAATATTAAAAAATTATTTTATTCCTTTCTAACCAAATATTCTAGTATACCACCATTGGAGTAGCCTCTCAAATCTACTTTAACCATGATGACTTGGTCAGAAAGATCCTGAGGTTCTTATGAAAAGGGAACTAAAATTTTAAACTACCTTATAATAACCAACACACTTCCTGAGTGAAATATAAATGAATCAAAATTTTATTAATTATTTTCTCCTTAGCATGGCACATAGTACACATAGTTTACCAACACAACCTATTTTCCTCAACGGATCAAAATTTAAAATTATATTAAGAGTGGCCATCTAGAGAAATAATTTTACCTTAGGTAGGACCTTTGGATACCAAACAACCTCCATAAGGAACTTACTATGGATCATTCCTTCCATCCTTAAAATAACTAAGTAGGCCAAGTTAATTGAGACCTCTCCCAAGGGGAGGCCTTCCAAAATTAAACTATCTACCTTATATCTACTAGTAATTATAAATTTATTTAGTTCCCACATAATATTATAATAATCTTTCTTTGAGTGATCATTCATATAGCTTAATTATTTACACTTCCTAAATCTAACATGTCCATATAGACTTACACCTTGGATCCCCAAGAGTTCTCAACATAGGTCATCAGAGGAAAAAATTATCACTTTCCACTAGAGTCTTGGACCTCATCCAAGCATCTATTTAGCATAATACACTTAAACCATTTTTGGGATTCCATCTGATACTAGGGAGCACAAAAAGAAGGACTTTATAAAATTCCAAGTCACTAATCCCTATAGAATTCATAATTGAGTAAAAAAATGAATTAATACCTAAGAGTCTAAATATATATGATGGAGAACTTAGATCCATAGTTTCTCTTTACACTCATACATCCTCTAAAATAACTTATCCCCAATATATTTATTCATTCTATCCAATTTATGAAGGCTCAGTCCTATCGAGGACTTATATATGTAGACAAAATCCCAAGGCACCAATTAAAATTTATTTTCCCTTCCAACCCATTAAAAAATAAACCCCTCAAAATGTTAACAATTACATCCCTTATCTTTCAAGGAATTTTGAATATGAACATAAAAAATATCGATATAGATTTAAATGTGGATTAAGTGAGCTAAATTTTGGTCTCCATACATAGCCATTTCCATTTCTAAGACACAGGGTTATTCTAAAACTAATCCACCATAGGATACCAAAGCACTAAGATTCATCTTCCAACAAATAAGGGCATACCTAAGTAACAACTTAGTATTTTACTTTCAACAAATTATAGATTGCCAACAAGATTTTCTTTCATCTTCTCCTTCACATTTAGAAAGAATACTTTCAAATTATCCATGCTCATGTTATACCCTACCACAACCTCATAGTTATTCAAAATTAATTTCAACTCCCTAAATTCCTTATCTAAAGGATCTATAGACAAAAACATATCATCAAAAAACTAGAGATGGGAAATACTCTCTAAATTTTCATTGAAGGTCAATACTTTTAGCTTCCCTTATTTCTTACCCCTCTTTAATGCCTGGCCAAGGGCTTGACCCATTAACCAACATTGAGAAGGATGCTATAAAAATATAATATATGACCCATATCCTCCACTCCTCACTAAACTCAAACCTTTATAATGTGTGTTCTAGGAAAACCCACTTTATTCTATCATAATATTTTATCATATCCATCTTGATCCATATCCTTGATCCTTTTGAATGTTAAATAAAGTAGAAGGTCTCATGAGAAATTACTATCCCATCTAAGATATACCTACCTAAAACAAAACCACCTTGTTCTTTAGAAATGATATCTTCTAAATAGTCTTTCAACATCAACACCATAACCTTGGTTAAAATATTATATAGAGTATTACAAAGGGAAATTTATCTAAAGAAATTAAAATAAGGTACTTATCCTTTTTTTAATGATGGATATAAAGGTATTGTTCCACTTATTTAAGACATTTTTAATTTTTATACATTCTTCCACCGCTTCTCAGACTTCTTTATCAACTAACTCCCAAAAATGTTGAAAAAATCCTACTTGAAATCCATCCAAGCCAAGGGCCTTATTATCCCTTAGGCTTAAAACTACCTTTCTAACATCTTATGAGAAAGTGGGTTCCATTAGCTTCTGATTATTCTCATCTAAGACCAAATCTATAATATATTATTGGAATCAAGGTTGAGCTTCCTCCCTTGGCATTAGCTCCTCTTTCAACAATTCATCATAAAAGAACAACTCTTATTTTTTAATATCTGAGATATCTTCTAACTCCCTCCCCTCAAGGGTGAAAATATTATAAATTTGATCACTATTCTTGGAGATAGTAGTTGAGAGATGTTTTTTTTATCCCCTTCATTTAACCAAACAAATCTAGAATTTTATTATCAAAATGTCTCGTTATGGGTCAAAAACATCTACTACTCCATTAAAATCCTACTTTCCAAGGATAATATCTCCTTTTAACACTCTCCCATTTTTAGAGTCTACTACAATATTTTGAGTTCATCCTCCACTATTACTTTTCTATCAAAAATATTTCCAGACTTTTGCTTATTCTAATTCAAGGCTACCCTTTTTACTTTATTTAGATTTTGGGAAAGGACAAATCATTTATATCACCTCACTCTATGATTACAACAATCCTCAATAATGAGGATGAAGGAAGGTTATTTTAACCACATGAATTCAATTTTTAAGGGCATCCTATGTGGCTTTAATTCTTACTCTTTCTTGAGTAATATTGACCAATGATCAGAAACAACAAAATCAATGACCTATGTCAGGAATGTGAAATTTTTACCCAACATCTTAGAGTTTAGAAGGAACCTATCTAACCTTTATAGGATTAGATATGTTATAACCCCATTGGGTTTAACTCAAATAATGGTAATTAAAAAAAAAACTTTACTTAATAATCAAATTAATATGATCTTTAACTAAATGCATCTTCATAAAAATTATATTATGATTCATTTAGATAATGATTAGATTAACAAAGTCAATATAATTACAAATATAGTCCATCATAATGTATAACTCCTGAATTAATAACAACTCAACTAAGTGTTGAAAGTTAATACAATAATAATATATAATTAAGAGAAACCAAATTGCTATTCATCAAATACAATAATACAATGATTATACATCATAGTGAATATAATAAATATAAGGTTCCATGGAACCAATGAGTTTCCATAAACTCATTATATGTAAATATACTAAAATCATAAGTAAGATTCTCTATCAGATGACTGATAGAGGAGAGGGAAACCATCATTAGAGTGCTTTTACACATAAACCATAGACCATAAATCCCCTACACAATGTCCAACTAGGGAATGGCCCTCCCTTAATGAATGAGAATATAATAATGGTGAAGGTATTGATAAGTCAACTAGAACCCATGCAATGTAAGATTCTTACTACATGCAACATACTATAAATAATTCCATTTTTAACATGACATCATGCATACATTTATATAATCAAATAGGTGAAATGATAATGTTAACTATAAAAAATAATTTGGACAAAGTTTTCATATAGTTTAATGATCCATTAGATCAATCATAATCACACACATGCTCAATCATATCTCATATAATCTAAGTATTAAATCCTATAACTATATATATATATATATATATATATATATATATATATATATATATATATATATATATATATATATATATATATATATATATATATATATGAGAATTTGTCTGATGATAATAATCATTAGTGACAATAATACCAAATTTCCAAATAATCCATATATAATGATTACAAGAATTTCTCATACATATTTAGTACTTAATACCATGGTAATTAAATACAAGAAATATATAATCTCATGTTAATTAATAACTTAATTCCACCAATATATTTCCCAAGTTCAAATACATCCAATGTCCATTTTCATTAAGGCAATATTTAAAATGTAATTGTTTTATAAAAATCATCATATTAACTAAGAATTTACCATTTCATAACAACATCCCATGTTTAGAAGCATTATATTTAAATAATAAATTTTAGGAACTTCTCAATAAATCCTAAGAAATCAACAATAGTAAATACTACAGTTATTATTCAAATCATCTATTAATCAATTCAATCATAATTAATAGCTGAAATAACATAATAATAATTAATTAGATAAACCCAATTTGCATATGAATAAATTTTTTCACTATAACAAAGATCCAATCACATATCAAATTATCTGCATAACCATGTATATCAAATATGTTCATTTATATCTATATACTTTTTAAAACCTATTTTCCATTTGTAATCAAAGGGCATAATATATACATATAAATGGACATACATATATAAACCCAATTTGCATATGAATAAATCTATTCACTATAATAAACATCCAATCATTTATAAAATTATCCACATAACCATGTATATCAGCTATGTCAATTTCTATCTATATAGTTTTTAAAATGTATTTTCCATTCATTATCAAATGGAATAATATATACATATAAATGGTCATACATACATACATACTTATGCATACAATTGAAGTGATAACACACACACACACATGTATATATGTTTTTATGAACTATTTATATAGAGTATACTTGTCTACATGTATAATCCATAATTATTTATATATGTTCAATTTATCCTAATATACCAAGTTTCCTACTAAGAATATAAATTCATATTAACTCGCACATCATTCAAGTCCCATGTTAAATGCATTAAACACAAACATATAAAATAAATTAGTCTATTACATACCATATGGTACTTTAATTAAATGAAGTCATTCCATAAATGTTTAACCCCAAAAATAAACATCTAAAACCCTAGATAATTCACTTAAACATTTATAAATGTTAAAACTCAATTAGAACTATGTAGATCATATTTTTGAGTTATTTATAAAAACTACTAAATGTAGTAATTTAAACCTAACAATACAACATAAAAATGAGGGAATAAAGGAATAATCAGTCAATCAAGCATGAAATCTTACCATCACTTTATACCTTACAACTTCTCTCCAATATATTCAAGTGGATTTGAATGCCAAATTGATTGAGTGTGGATTACTTCTTTTGAGCTTCAAAATGACTTCAATGGCTTCCTTAGATTGTTAAATGGATTATAAAGAGTATGAGGATGATTTTTAATGGTTGATTATGAGATTATAATGAGGGATTATTTATTTCCAAGTTAGTTTGGCCCTGGCCCAATCATGTATTTTATAAGATGGTGGAAAATATTTTAGGGAATTTTAAATTATTTAGAAGTCTCTAATTTAGAGACTTCTAGAATCTTAGAGGAGATTCCTAATTTCTTGATTAGTTTAAGGGATAATGGGGGATTAGACTGGAATTAAATGAGGTTTATGATTCATAGGGATTTAAGATAGGCTAGGGTAGTAGGGTATCTAGGGGTTAGTTTAATAAATACGAATTTTAAATTTGTAAATAGGCTAGTGGGTAGATTAGTAGTTAAGTAGGATATTTAGTAGGCTAATGGGATAATTAATTGGTCATAAAGGTATGGAAAAGTTAATGGGGTGTAGGGAATATTGTGTGGGAAATGGGATATTAGTTAATTATTTAAGGTTATGTTTTTGGGTTAAATTAGTGGGTTTAATAGGATTATTAAGACAAGCAAATTTAGGTGCATATATTTTACCCCTTTTTGAAAAGGTAGTGAGAGTGAAGCAAATCAGAAGGAGTAATGGATTTTCAATGAAAAACCATTTTATGGATGAAATTATTTTTAGTATACATGTTAGTAGACATAATTCCCCCTTAAGGGATCATGCATAGAGGAATGAGCTCTATGGTCACTCAAAAGGAAATCCCCAAGGTGGGATAAAACCAAGACAAGGATAAAGGGTTGGGATGCCTTGAGTAATGATGTATCTACGATTGAGATACACCAAGCATAAGTGTTATGGGATAAAGTGAATTAGCCTCTGAGGAAAATTTATAGATAATGACCAATGTATATAAAGGAAGCCAATTGATTAAAATGGTAAGACTAAAATTCCCAAGATGTTGACACTATCTAGGGAATAAAAAAGACAAGATAGGCCATAAGATAATGATAATTCCCATAGCAAAGGAACATGCCAAGGATAGATAAAATCCTATAAAAGACATTTTAAATATGGATATTGATAATAAGCCACTTTATATTTCATGTATAGCTTAATATGATTAAATAACATTGAGTGACCCATGGAGGATGAGATGGGCCTAGATGTGAATAATGGATGAGCTATCCCTGAGAACAAGAACATGGCTAGGTGTTTCCTACATAGTATTAAAAAGACTCATGCTAATTTAGTTTTGACTAAGATTTGGGACTTATAACAAAGAATAGAATATTATGCCTTAAGAGATTTAGGGATGATAAACTAATATGTAAATGTGATAATAGTTTAGGAAATGGGATTTGGGGATCAAGATTAATATATGGGGTGGGATAATAGGATTAATAAGGGGTCTGAGGGGTAAAATATAGGTGAATTAGGGTTAAAATAGAAAAAGGTGGGTGAAATAGGCTCATTTTAACTTTTAGCCATTATGACTTCTTTGCTCTACAGACCTAGCTATAGACTACATTCCTCACTCATCACATCATGGAGAGAGGATTCGGGAGAACCAAAGACCAACTAATGTGGGACCACTAGTGAGTAATCCATACCTAACCTATGATTTTTTCATTTCCATGTTTAATTTTAGTATTTAATGCATTTTTGTGTGGTGGTGATAATATTGTGACTAGGGGTTATGCCCTTAGTTATAGTATTATCCCCACAACTTTCAATATGGTAACTACAAGCTATGGTTTTGAAAAACTACAAGTGGTGACCTATAATTTTGCAATACCATAATAGGTGATTCATGATATTTCATTATCATAAGGTGGAATTATGGTTTTAAAAAACCACAAGCTTAAACCTATGGGTTTACAAAACTATATGTTATGAATAGTGTTATTATTAGAGTTCATGATTCATGAGTGGATATTGATAGGGAATTGAGGGAGGGAACTATTAATATATTGAATCTCATGGTTATGTCTCTTTTGATCAACATAATATTTCTAGACAAGAGTGTCCAGTGGTTTCACTTGGGATTGGGGGATGTGGTATCAGATATGGTCTAGGATTACCAAGTTATTTCATGGGGTCCCTTGGTGCTAGACCATTTATATAGAGAGCTTAATATGGGAGAATATAGAGGATCAAAGAGCTTAGGTCCCTCTCTATTAATATATATATGGAGTTGGGAACATATTACAATAGAGTGACCCTTGGGTACTTACATAGATAGGGAACCCCACTAGCCCGTAGTATTCGGATGGTGTCATTCTCAAAGTATAGAAGTCTCATGCTAGGGAGATTGGGTTTTATAGATAGGCCTTTGATAATTTGTGACTGAATCAAATTACCTAGATGGCATATAGATAGGTCCAGTGGGGGTGTCCTAAGGATGTAGACATCACATGATTCATGCTTACCAAGTGTTATCTTACTTGATGCCAAGATTATATTATTGAGTGGTATAAGCATGATCATGTATAGTGATAATTAAAGAAGTTTTAGGATGTGCCTAAGATGGATATATATTTATAGGGACATATTATATAGAGATATAGTCAACTAACGAGGGAACTTGAAAAGGTCTTGAGTTTGACATGTCAAGTATAAGCCTGACATGGACATATAGATACACTATAGGGGAAAATCTAGAGTTAAGATGTATGGATAGTCACATTTTAGGGATAGATTGGGTAGTTATAGTCTAGGCTAAGAGAGAGGTAGGGAGAGTTATAGGTAGTTGAGAGGTCTAAGGAGGAGGGTGATGCATCACTAGAGTAGATGGTTATGGGGATGATTATGAGATAGATCAGTCGATTGACATGGGAGGCTTAGTATTATAGGGATTTGTATGAGGTATTAGTGTAATTAGGTCAATGTGTAGCAACATTCAGAGCTATTTCCTCCTAGTCTATACACCAACCTTCCAAGAGACATCCTAGACAATAGTGATATAGGATGCACTAATTGTGATACATGTCTTGTATGATAGACTTGCATGTATTGTATCACATTGATGCCCATGGGGCCCATTTATGTATTTATATATTTTGACATGGACTCTAATGGACATTATGGACTGTTGATATATGTGATTATGATATTTTTATATATGATGTTATGTTTCTGTGATAATCTTTATTATGATTATATTATTGATGGATGTTCCAGATTATGTGATTATGAGGTATATATATGGATTATGGATGTAATTTATTGATATGATGTGATTGGATAGCATTATGTGTATGGAGATGATTACTTAGAGATGAGATAGTAATGGTGATATGTTTATATGATGGATTAGATGGTATAAATGATGTTTTTTGGTTTAAAAGATGTTATTTGTTATGGATACATACTATGTGATTTTGTGTTATGATAATGAGATGAGATGTTTGGATTGTATTGTTTTGGATGAGATATAATGATAAACATGATTTTATTTTTTATGAATGATAATTATGGTGTTATGTTTATAATGATATGTATGTTTGTTAACAATGTGCTAATAAATAATCCATTGGTTTAATTATGTGTCTCATAAATTAATGTTGGGTAAAATATTCCTACACCAAGGAGATGGGTGGGTGTGGGGTAGTATATTAGGATTGTTAGATGGGATAGTGGAATGATTAGTGGGATGGGATGGGGGAAATTTGAATCCATTAGATATGTAGGTAATCCAATTTAGTATTGCATGTGTCAGTATAAGTGTACTAATGCATGATAATAGTCAAGGGAACATTAGATTCATAGTGCATGGGAACTCCATTTGAGTGAATTTTCCAATTTTAATTTTGGGTAGTCACTAAAGACCTTCCTTTTTATCTTAATTAAAAAAGAATAAAATATTCATGAGACAAAGGTCAAAACCAATCATAACAAAAATGTGTGGGGTCTAAAGTGAATGATTAGGATTCAATTGAAAATCACATGATGGATCTTAGAGTAAAAACATTAGATTATCATTCGATAATGATGAGGTTAGTGGGTTCATGTGGATCTCTACTTAGGATGGATATGGATGAATAAGTTTGGTTGTAATTAAGGATAATAGAAGGAATAGTTATTAAGGAGGACATGATTGAGATGTGTATTAAGATGCCCAAAATGGGATGAGTGGCTATTAAAAAGTGGAGTTAAATATTCCATATGACTCCTCAATATATATTCCCCTCATATGATCATCACTAATTTGCCCTAGTGTGAAACTCATGTCTCCTAATTCAACCTAAGCATATAATATAAACCCACTATTAGGACTAAGTTCATATGAAAAATGATATAATGGAATGGAATGAAAGGATGAGAAAAATTGAATGGTGATGAATGTGCCCCCAAGAGTGGGGAATCATAAATGGAGGTTGTGTGGAGTTTTTCAAGTATAAAAGCATTTTAGAGGCATAATATTCATGGGCTCTATTTTATTATTTTTGTGAAACTAGGGTTTAGTTTCTCAACAATAAAGGGTCTATATTAAGGGGGAGAATTCAATCAAGTGCAATAAAACATAGATTTATATCAATTTGATCAAATCAATCACATAGGGAAAATAAAAGACTTATCTAGAAAAATAGGCTAAAATGGATGATTTACAGGTCAAAAACTATTGTGTAGGATTAGGAAGATGTCAAAAACCTGAATATGGATTTAATTTGGTGAAAAGTTAAGAGGGCCAAAAATAAGACACTTTGGTATCTAGTGTTGTAGTCCAATTTTAACATTATTGTCCAATTCAATTTTTGGTTCTAGATTTTGATGCAGTCTAGTTCTTGGGTCTTGTAGGTGATTTTATTTATCTATGATCATCTATATGTACCACTGTATAACCTATTTTCTTCCAAAACCCTAAGTCTACCTACACACATGAAATAAAAAACATATGAAAAGTAAAAGAGAAAAAACTAGGTTACGGGAATTATGATCAAATGATCTAGAAACCATGTTGTCTTGATTATTGCCTACATTAACCCTCAAGTTAGGATCTCAAATCAAATGTAGTTATCCCTTAGGGAATATGCATAATCAATGCACATGATAGATGCAAGAATGAACTTTCACATAGGCCCTTCCTTGATCAAACATGCAAATCTGTGTGATGTAGAATGCTAAGCTATACTCTTGATTGATTTTAATTATCTATTATGCCAAAGTAGTAAGTGTTAGATATAAAATGCCTTATTAATTCCTTTATATAGGAGACTCTTTATTTTGAATTTGGGATATTTTTTCACATTATCCAACATCAAAAAGCTAAATAAAACTTAAGGGAGAGGATAAGAAGGGTTTGGGACTTGTTAAACAAAAAAATGACCATTAGATAATAGCACTAAGTAGGATAGGAGCATCGAGCACTGTATTCCTACAGAATTATATTGTTTAGGACTCAAAAAAATAGGTTGGGACTGACATGGGCCAAGTATATGGGTCTGTAGGGTATAGATCCATTGACTGAGATGATAAAGAGGTGATAAAAGAAATAAAAAAGACCAACACAAGGAAAATAAATACATGGCTAGTACAAACAAGGCTCATATTCTCTAATCATAGTCTCCTATGAAAAGGATTATGAAAAGACATGATATGTGTGGTTTCTTGACCAATTTAGGGTGTATACATTTACTCCATTTTATTCTAGTGATGCAATGAAATGAAATACTAGAGTAAAAGAAATAAAAGGACACATGCATACCTAAACCTACCTGCATGGAGATAAATGTGCTAAAAAGGTGTAACTCACTTCTTGGTGAGGGAAGTGGATGTAGATCCAAATAGTACCAAGAGAGAAAAGAAATCCATGAAGTGGATGCCCCTTGTATTAAATATGAATGTAGAATCCATGCATCATGGAAAAGGAGTGTAATGATTGCCCCATATGCTAGATCTGACTAAAGATGAGGAATGCTCAAAGGCACAAGACCAATGTCTATCCTCTATCACACATAGGCTCATGTGATCTAGATGTATGTTATGAAGAGTAAAATATATCATTCCCCCACTCTAAATATCAAACTAGAATTAAGAAATACTCAGAGGCCTAAAACCAATGTCTATCCTCTATCCCACACAGAACCATATAGTCTTGATATGGGTAATATAATGGACCAACCACTACAGATGGCCATGTAGTCCAACATAATGAAAACTTGGGTATAGTTGGGTATAATCTAAAACTCTAGTCAAGGTGTAAGAAGAGAATTTCCTATCTAACCATTCCATCTATATAATCCTAAATGATGAACATGAAAATTTGTACCATGCCCCCAAATTTGGTATGTGAGTGATGTGTCTATAAAATTTGGTAATATATATAACCACATGTGATATGGCATATCTTTCCATGCCTCATATGTAAACATCGATATCAAAACACTATGCTCTGTACTATGCCTATATTCTACTATCTAATTTTGTAACTATGTTATGTTATATGAAGCTATATGTGTGAGACGTGTAGTATGTACATGCCTCCAAATTTAGTATCTGAGTCTGTATCTATACCAAAATTATTTTAAATCCATATAATTTGAACCACTATATCTGAATAGTCTATGTATCTATAAACTAAAGGTATATCCATTTAAATGTCTTAAGTAATGTTGAGTGACCCATATCATCTGAATCATTTTATATATCAACCAATCTAAGATGAATCTAATAATTTAAATGTTGGATGTGTAAGAATCATGGTGTATCTACTTATGAGAGTGAATGGGTATGTTGGGTAAGTGTAGAAATAGGGATAGTATGAATGATGACCCATTTTTTAGGAGAGGGATGAAATATATGATAGAGGAGGTAGAACCAAAAGGGATGACTAGTGGCATGATAATATAAACAAGGTTGGTATGTTGTGAATAGATTGAAAGGTTGTTGGATTGATTAAATTGAGTTATTGAAAATGGAACATGTTCTGCTTGGTGAGGACCAAGGTGTGTGTATAGGTATGATATAAATATAGAGATGTGCATGCCATAGTATTCAGATGAGGTATTAAGAGAGTGAATCTTGATTGATGTCAAAGGTATCATTTTCATGATTTTATAGAAAGAAACAGTTAGAAAAATGGAGTTATAGGGTTCAAATTATGGGCAAAATAGGATTTTATTTGAATGAAAAAGTTGGTTAACATAGGAAATTAAATTGATTCTTGATTCATTTGTTCATTGATTAGGTTGAGATTTTGAGCTTTGAAGTGAGAAAAATGTTGAGAAGATGAGAACCTACCATGACCCGATTTGAGTAGTTGGTGACCTAGGTTCAAGATGGTGTTGATTTGACCCTAGTAAGCAACTCAAATGCTTGGTGTTTATCAATTTTTAGACTTGTTTTGGTGTTTTTTAGCTCTGAAAAGTAGCTTGGGATTTTTTTTCAAGTTCTAACATGTTTGTCTTATATCTAGTGCTCCTATCTAGGTTTTAGTGCTCATATCTAGGTTTTAGTGCTCTTGTCCTGTATCCAACACTATTATCCTAGAGGCATAATTTTTTTATCATGTTGCTTTATTATTCATTGTTGTTCTATCTCAGCTTTTGATTTGGCATTATTGATTGAAACATGTGCTATTTTTGTTATTTTTTAGGGTGAGGTATGGATAATAGAGTTTCATAAAGGCTAGGTGATGTAGATATTAAGGATATTACCATTATCTACTGATGAGAGGGTTGTCATGGATAAGGTAGGGTTGGGTCATGTGTGTGACTTATATATGATGTAGTGGGATTGATATATGATGACTACCTTATGCAAGAGGTGGAATGTAGATACATGTACTTTATGGCTTCTTATAGGGGAGATGACTGTGACTTTGGAGGATGTGTATCACATGTTTCATTTACCAGTTAGTGGGTGGTGAGTGATGATATAAGATGATATGGGTGTTGATTCTATTGATCATGCATCTTTGTATTTTACTAGTGTACCTTTGGGGATACATCAAATAAGTAGTGATAATGATGTGTTATTATTAGTTATTATGCAGTCTAATGTTCTTCACTTGTAGAAGTTGTTGGCTATTTTTTTGGCATCTTTTATTGTTGTAAATGGGAGTGGAGTATCTATTGCATAAAAAAAGCATAGGATTGTGTATAGTGTGGAGGTATATGACATTGTATTCTCATGAAAAATGAATATTCTATCCCACCTATATAGGGATATCTATAGGTTTATATAAGATTCATTTAGTGGTAGGGTGAGTGTGGTGATTTTATTACATTTTTGGGCCTATGAGCACATAATAGTTATGTGATCGATTAGATTACTAAGGTAAAAGTGGGCACCTACATAGCCATTTAAAGAGTGGTAGATGAGTACATTAGCTATCTAATCCTCTAGGATAGACCACTCTAGGTAGATTTTAGATAAATTAGTGGTTGGTGACATCATATGGAGACCTTATAGAGGATTTCCTAGGTGGGTAGAGGGTGGAGTACAATTATGATACATGAGGGTTAGTTGTTGGATACATGACCATTGGGTTGGAGTATATGAGCACTCTAAGTATGAGCACATGACTAGATATTTTTGGGTACTATAGGATGTACCCCCAACATCATGGGTATGGGTGAAGAGTACATGAGCATCCATAAGGGTAAGATCTTATGTAAGTCCTAATAAATATGAGCTTACACCATTTATTTTATATGTGAGGGATGTGGCCATAGATATTATAGATGTGGATGACATTTAATGTATAGATGCACATACTGCATGGTGGGATAGGCATCAATGGACTCCATGGTACCCTATTGAGGTAGGGAATGCTCTAGAGTATGAGGATCTTGAGCTGATCCAGATGATGGGATGTAATCAATGATTATATTTGAATTTTATATAAATTTGTGGTTTTTAATGTGATTTTAATGTATATGGATAATGTAGTGTCATACTTTGTGTTCAAGTGAAGTTGGAGTGAAGTTGGAGTTACTCAGGATAGAGCATAGGCTAAGGTAGGAGGTGGAGATGATGATTATTATAAGATCATAATTGAATTAACACTCTGAGAGTTCACACATGTAACTAATGATGTTATGGAGGAGGGATTTATAGAGAGAGATAGTCATAGCTGGTATCCATGTCCATGTATTTGATAAGGCTATTATAGTGACAACTACATATGCTATGGCAGTAGGAGAGAATGATGAGATGAGAGTTGAGATGGATAGGCATAGGATGCCTTCTAATTTTGGATTTGTTAGTATGAAGATCATGGATTAGTATATACATCTTTATAGGTGATATGTAGACTTACATGAGGAGCATGGTTGGCTACTAGAGTGAGAGAGTCATCAAAAAATGCATGTGGTAGCTTGATGAGGTGTGGGGCCATCAAATAATAGGGTAGATTATGGGACTAGTACTAGTGGGGAGAGTGAGACTAAGAGTGAGGGAATGATGCCCATTCATGATTGATTGTACTTGATACCAGTGTATATGTTTTGAAAACTCATTATATATATATATATATATATATATATGGATATTGGTTTGATTTTTACTCATGTATTATGTTATGGAATTTGGAGTATATTGGTATATTTTTTACAAATGGTTGATTAGAAATAGTTGATTTGGCATTGATGTTAATGTTGCATATATTTTGGTAAAATGTCATTTGGGATGTGATTTGATTATTGTTGATAAGTGTGATGCTAATGTTTTATTTTGAATTATATGTGAGTAAATTTTTTTATTGCTTTGTAGTTTGTAAATTGATTTGATAAAGTGAGTTGGTTTAATATTTTTAAAATAAGATATTAGTAAGATAAGGATTTGGATAATTTTGTTTGGCTAGGGATGGTTATTTATAACTAGGAATGAAAGTTATTAGTAAAAGAGGATGTAAGATATTAATCTATGAGTATCAACACCCTCACTATTTTATCACTATCTAAACCCTGATGGCCAAATAAACAAGTGCCCATACTGCTCATGCTATGTAGGAACATGCCCTATATCTGATGTTATCTATAATACACAACTATATCTATACATGGTGACTTTACATAATGCAACCTTAATGGATGTGCAACTAAAACTATGTGTTGTATAGAAGGATCATCTATCTAAAATCATAGTGGATTAATATGTGAAATAACACCCTATGACCTCTATTGTGATGCATATGACTAAGTGATATATTGAGATGGAAATGTAATCTATGATGGGGCTCATCTAATCTCAATAATAACAAGTTTATACATGAAATAGGTCCCTAAAAAGTTGGTTATAGTGAATATCTATCTGGAGCAGTAATCTATAATGTGGGTTTATCTAATATTAACCATAATGGGTTTCTACATGAAATAGGACCTTGAAAACTCTATTGTAGTGCCTATGACTACACTAGATATGTATATAAAACTACACTATGTACTCCTTAGACTACACTACTATATGGAGGATACTCTCAATGTACTATTCTACAAATCCTCTAAGTAGGTGGGATAGGAGATCTCCTATGAGGATCTATCCTAGAAACCACATTAATCTCATAATGAGTAACTGATGATTCCTATGAAGGAATGTCCTAGGATGACTTAGTCATGGAAGAATGAGGTCTAGGAATCCATGATGTAGGATATCTTGGTTCCTTCTATATGAATTCTATGATTCCATTATCAACACATCTATTAATGTAATCCTTGATTCCATAACAATCATTATCTTTGTGTCCACAAATATGATGATAGTTATAAAAGGGACAATGTGGCTATCTATGTAAGAGATGTGGATCTTGATGATGACTATAAGGGAATGTGATTAACCTCCTATCTAGCAGTGTTAATAGTATGACATATGGCCTATCCCACTCTAAATAAAATTTTAATGGTGCCCTACTGCTGTTCTATGTAGTGCATACTGTAGGTGATGCTTTGGAAACTAGCTCTCTGATCTTGACTAGTTTTTTTCTAGTTGTTTTTTCCTATCTTGTTTAGGACATGGTAGATGTTGTGTGATAGGATTTGTAGATGGAGGTAATGCTATTTAATCTAAATTATGTTATTCAACTAAATCTACCTCAATCAATCTCAATTTCTTCTCTAAGGCTTAAAACTATATAACATAAGTGCCTAAAATAGGACTATGTCTGATATAATATATGCTCTAAGAGGGGTTGGTGAAGTCCCTTAATAAATATATGTTGAATCTCTAAATCTATTGGTTTATAGATCAATCTTAACATGTGAGTCTTAAATCATAAGATATAATTACTAAGTAGCTTTGAATTATTCTGATGCAATGCAGAAAGTTTCTCATATGTAACATGAGGGCTCATTTTTGATATGTAATATCTAAGAAGTGCCTCCTCTAAGTCATCATATGTATATAAGGAACCAATAGGGAATAGCTGAAATAAAAAATTCTATGCATCACCCACTAATGTCTACTAGAACAACTTCAATAGAAGTAGAGGACTCACATGAGATGGTAAAGCCTTTTGAAAGGCTTTAAGGTGTATAAATGGATCTCCAATTCCATCAAATTGAGGTAATGATGGTATCTGAAAATGTTTAGGTAATGAAGCTTTGACAAATGTTTTTAGAAGAGGGTTATCATGAAATTCATTGGCATCCATCCAAGACTTATAAACCTTATTTTACAAAGTAAGGAGATCTATCTGGTGCTATAATTCACCAACTTCATGCATTAAAGAAATAACATTTTGGGATGGTAATATTATTATTATCTTGAAGTGGTTAATTTAAACATTGAATTTGATTATTTATTTTAGCCATGGGAATGTTACATTTATAAATTGGATCATAGAGAGGGGGTGTGTTCACTTGAACCGTTGGAATAATGGTAACTTATACCTTAGTAGAGGGATGTGGGCTACCATTATCTTTGGGTGAAGAGT
>JARHVA010011207.1:32500-81860 GCA_037957365.1 Torreya grandis | reverse complement strand
CTACTAAAGATAGATGAGGGGATAACTAAAATATTCATTCTATAAAATATTCAACAACATGGGCCAAATATAAAACTATAGGACTATAATTTAAAGCATAAACTACAAAAACATTTCAAATATGTAAGATCTTATGCATTTTCAAGGTAAATAATACTTATAGTATGCAATAGGGTGTGTTATTTGTAGGTTAAGATAGGTTAAGACAAGTTAGGTGAATAAAAAGGAGGGTGACATGCTAGTGGTTTACAAATAGTAGGGTATCTAGAAATATTTCATGACAATATTCTTTAGTAAAGATGCAAAAAAAACTTTAAATATAATATAATGGTAAACACCAAATGATCCCTGAGAGACTAGAACATACACTGAAAATAATCTTTTAAATTCCTTTCCTTATTGAATCCATAAACTTAGGGTTCCCTAATAGGTTACTCAATAATAGATTCCAAAATAATGTAGAAAGGGATATATAATCTAGATTGAAGCCCAAAATAACAACTAGTGATGGTCATAAAATAAGATATCCAGTCAATAATATTTGCAAAATAGGTTGTTTCACTTCATCAACAAGAAACAACAAGAACCATAAGAATTTTAATTAAATTGAAAAATAAATATCATAAACATCAATATTTCAAAATGTTTCCATGGGGATAAGCATGGTGAGATTACTCTTTTGATAAGAGAGACATAGACATTCTCTTAAATCTTGTTAATGGTTATATAATTGCAACCACCTTAGCAAGGGAGATAAGATCTACACACAACAATTGATCCCAAAAAAATATCTACAAAACATATACTTAGAGAAAATGGATGCCTAAAATAATGACCTAACATAAACAACAACTAAAAATAACCTTAGAACAGAGGAGAAAAACCCTTATTTATACATTTTTAAATCTAGAACTGTGGGTCAAAATTTACAAAATTACACAACAAGCCTTCAAGTCCACCAAGATAATTCCAACTAGAATATTCCATTTACTATGCATAATATCCTCATCCTCTTATAAGAAAAGAATCATTGTTATAATTTCCTTTGTAAGGAATGATGAATATTTACAATGAACCTTTGTTTTTTTGATTGAAGATATCAGTGAATTCATGATCTAGATAGTGAAATTCATAGTGAAGGCTTGAACATCTATTTGTCATCATATGCAATCACCTGGAGGTGCTCTTAACTGCTCATGTGCATAGTTGGAGGGATAAAATAATTAGAAGAGCCAAATAAATTTTGTCCTCATGTGAAACTTATCTAAAAATTCTCTCCTATTGGTCGATTACAAATCATGGAAACTTTTGGAAACAAATTATCTTCATTGTGCATGCCAAGGAAAGCTCATTACCTTGTGATGATTAAAATTAGAAATCTCCAATTATGATGAAAATAGAAAATATTTATGGATGTTAAGAAAATATGCTCTGGAATGGTAGTTATATGTTCTTATGTGCTTTGAATCATTTCCACATCCATAAAAGGACCATCCATTTTAGATTTTAAATGAAATCTTACTATATATTGACATTTGGCATGCCACATAAAATATAACGGGGCATTTATGGGGCCTAAGAGTGACTAAGTTGATTTATTGGATTTAATATGGACACTTGTCACTTCTTCATACAATCTGATCCTCTTAAAATTTTTGCCTCATCTCACCTCATTAGATCATCCTTACTTGATCAAATGTGAGCCATAGATCTTGCATGAGATGCTAAATTTATAATTTATGGCATGCATTTGTGCCACTTATCATTTATGCATTTTATCACAAGGTCCTTGACTTTTCAAAATTGGCTATGCACCATTAGATATGGCTGGGATGAGTAAAAGTGATCCATTGAATCATGATCTAAGGGGTGGAGTGTTATTGGATATATATAAGTATTATCCCAAAATGGTAACACTTGGCATCTCTATAACCTCTCTACATCTTTGTCTATCAGTTATATCAAGCTAACACACTCTTACCAAGTGGTGGTCATGCATTCATTCTATGCTTTGTTGAAAATTTTGAATTTAATACACACCATAAATATAATTGTGTACACTTGAATGCACACCATAAATCTCCAAAAACATGCTTAATATTTTAAATCATGCCACAAAATCTTGATACTTTTCACACCTATACTTATCTTAGGTTATTTTGACTATTCATCTTTGATCATGCATTGTCAAATCATCCTACTTCATGTAAATGTGTGTTATTGGATTTACCTCCATTTGAAAACAAATGGCTACTTCATGGGGTCAATTTCTACTTCATGGGGTCTAAAATTGACACGTGCATGACTATCCTAGAAAATTTTAATCCCAAAAACTACTTTTCATGACTTAAAGTTGACATCCATATGCCTATTAAAATATTTCCATGAGATCATCATACTTACAATTCAGAATTTTTTGGGGACTTTTTTCTAAAATAATTTGGTCAGTGGGCTCTTTGTTTTCAACATTCCTATTTTCTTATTGGGCCTTATGATTTTATTTATCCTCATCACTTCTACTTTGGGAAATTTTTGGCACAATTTTCTAGCAATAATTCTTTGAAATAATTTATCTTCAACATTATTACTCTGTAACAATCCTTTTAGGCATTATGTTAGGAAAATTATCTTAGATAAAATGTTGATAATTTCCCTAAAGGATTTTGACTTCGCATTTTTCCCCCAAGAATTGATATTTATCAAACCTTTTGCATGGGCAAGATGCTTGAAAGAATTTGGATTTCATATTTTCACCTTCATCAAAATAATTTTTTCAGACATTTTATCTAAAATAAATTTCCCAAAGAAATTCGTATTTTGCACTTTTTCCAAAGGAATTGAGACTTTTACAATTTTGATGAAATAATTGAGATGTAGCTCTTTTGTCTTTGTTAGGATAATTATTTTAGACATTTTTTCTTAAATAATTTCCCTGTAGAAATTTAACTTCACATTCTTTTTGAAGAATTTGAACTTTACACTTTTCTAAAAGAAATGTAATTCTTGCATACTTTTTGCATCAAAAAAATACGTGAAGGAAATAGGACTTATGCTCCATAATAACTTTTCCAAAAATACCCTTCAAGATTTTGAACGTACCCTTCAAGGTTTTTGAAAGTACCTTTTGAAATTTTTGTCAAGGGAACTTTCCCTAAAGAATTGCCCTTCAACGTTTTGGAATGGTCCTTTAGATCTCTTGAAATTTCCTTTCATACTTTTTGAAGGTTCCCTTCAAGAATTTTATATGGGTAAAATTATTGAAATAATTGATCTTTTAGAAAATTTTCAAAGGAAAAATGACTCTTTTGAAAGTGTCCTTTAGAAAATTTGCAAGGGAAAGATGCCTAAAGGAAATGACCCTTCAGGAATTTTGCAAAGGCAAAATGATCATTTAGACTTATTGAAAGTATCCTCAAAATCTTATAAAAGTGTCCTTCAAAAAAAATTCAAGGGTAAAATACATGAAAGAAATGGCCCTTTAGATATTTTACAAAGGCGAAATGACCATTGAAACTTTTTATAAGGGGAAAATGACCCTTCAATATTTTTGTACAAATAAAATGCCCAGAGGAATTATCCATTTGTGATTTTTATGTAGACAAAATGCTCAATGGAATAATCCTTTAGAATTTTTATGTGGATAAAATACATGAAGAAATAATCCTTCAGACTTTTGGTAAACACTTTGGCCAAAATAAACAAATCCTTACAATTTATCTAAAACAATGGAAATATCCCTTCAAGCTTTTTGTGTGGATAAGATTATCGAAGGAAATAACCCTTCAAGTTTTTTGTGTAGATAAAAAATATTGAAAGAATATGACCTTTAGATAATTTACGCAAACACTTTCTCTAAAAGACTCTAAAGACTTAGGCTTTGACATTTAAAAGGGGATTAATTGATTTAACGCAATTTTGGACACTAAGACTAGCTCTCACTTGGGGATGTATACCCCCTGTGGGTGTGTAAATAACCCTAGAATGTAAGACTAGGTGCCAATCTATTGGGCCATAGAATCAAGACTTAATAATTTTTAGTAAATGCTCATTAAGGCTAAAAAAACATGGAAAACTTGAAAAAAATAGATCAAAAAGATATAGAAATGAAGACACAATAGAACACAAAGGGAAACTGTACAAGTAAGGCCTAAACTAGAGGGGCAATAAAATAACAAAAATACAAAGAACCAAAACACTATAAAATATGTTATACATGTGAAGGACTTAATCAAGGAAGTTTTTTATATGTCTATCATTAACTAGTAGCTCTATTACTTCACCATCCAAGTCTCTCAAGAATAAAGTATGCTCTCCAATCGAGTAGTCAATTGAATAGGGACCCATCCAAAAGACATCAAACTTGTCATGTTTTCCTTTCTCCTCATGCCTATAGTCCCAAAGTAGAACTAGATCACCTACTTGGAAGTTTCTTAGAGTGACCTTCATATCAAATATTTTCTTTAGATTATCCTTAAAATTGAGGTGTCTTTCATGAGTTTTTCTTTAAATTTCATCAAGCTCAATAATCTAGTTTATCTTACTTTGATAGTGGTGGATATGCTCATCATCCCCTAGTTTCTGCATGAGTTGATAAGTAGGCAACTATAAATTCATAAGAATAATTTATTGAGATCTAAAAACAAGATCAAAATGGATTCTACCTATAGCTCTCTTAAGTGTGATCTTATCAACCCATTAATAAAACTTTTACTATTCATCCCACTTCTTCTTGTTATTTCCAATGTTCACTTGATGATCTTGAACAAGTTATTATTACTTAATTATGCTTGCCCATTCCTTTAAGGATTGTAATTGTAAGCATAGGTCAATTCAATCTCATAATCTTTGCATAATGCCACTAAAGTTTTAGCTTTGAAGATCATAACACTATTCTTAGAAACAATTAAAATATGCATACCAAATCTACAAATAATCTGATTTAACAAAAAAAAACATTACTACATGGTGTATTACTTTCTTTGTAAGGACTTCCTCAACCCATTTTATGAAGTAGTCAGTTTCAACTAGGATCCATCTATGTCCATTACTTAAATAATAAACAATTTCTCTAATTAAATCCATTCCCCATTATTTTAATGGGCATTTAATTACCATAAGATGTAAGGGAAGATTACTTAAAGCTCTGATCCTCCCAACAAAGTGCTAACATTTCTCACACTTTTTGACTATCTAAAAAACATCTTTAAATAATGATGGCCACTAACAACCAGCTTTCAAAATTTTATGATCTTTAACTTTAAGTACAAAATGGCTACCACATACTCCACTATAGAATTATTTAATTAGGAAAATAGTCTATTTTTCAAGCACACATCTTAAGATAACCCCATCTAGATTCTTTCACACTATTCAATTTTTAGTTAAGAGGTACTTCTAGGAGATAATTTTGAGATTTCTTCATTGACTCTTGTCCAAGTCAGGGGACAACTTATATTTTTGAACTAGTAATCTCTATAACATAGAGAGATGTTAAATTGACTCAACGAATCATCATCATTAAAAGCAATATTGTTTACCTCAATAGCTTGAAAATTGGTCTTAGCCATAAGCTTGGCTAGAGCCATCCCTCTTACCAACTTAGTGGTCTGGATATCCATGTCATACTCTTATAACTTATTGACCCACCTACACCTCTTTATGGATACTTTAGTCTAAGTTAAAATGTCCTTCACCATGGTTTATAGGATGTAGGAAATAATATTTGAACTCAAAATATATGGCCTGAATATTTTAATATCTTTCAAAAGAGTGAAATATTGTTTTTCATGATGATGTAGTTCAGTTCAAGACCTTTCATATATTTTCTAAACAAAGATATGGGTGGATCATGATCATCCTCATTTTTTTACAATATAATAAAAACAATATTATATGACACAAAAGAGAATATCTATAATAGCTTTATGTAATCAGGACTACCTAAAATAGGGGCAGACTTTAAAGCTCCCTTGATGTCACTAAATTCTTGAATGACCTTCTCTTCCCATTCGATGATCTGGTCTTTCTTAATCATGGAAGTAATAGGTAGAGTAATCTCTATAAAATTGGATACAAACCTCCTTAAAAATTTAATTCATCTAAAGAAAGACTGAATTCCTTTTTTAGACTATGGGATAGGCACTTTTTCAATGGATTCCACCCTTTCGAGGTTAATCATGACACCATCCTTAGACACTATATGTCCCAAAAACATAGCCTTTTATACTCCAAAGTGGTATTTATTAGGATTAAGAAAAATATCAAACTCTCTACATCTGATCAACACCTTTTCCAGATACTTTAAATGCTCTTCTCTATTCTTGGAGTATTTAGTAATGTCTTGGAGTATATAGGTATGGGATAATTATCTATTAAATAAGCTTTGTTCAAATTTCAAAAATCCACACACAAGTGGATGTTTTCATTTTTATTTCTTATAGGGACTAAATTCACCACCCATGATGAATACCTAATGGGTTGAATGATACCACCATCCCTTAGCTTCATTAATTCATCATATATCTTGGTGGCCAATATGGGGTTATGTGTCTCTATTTCTACTTGAAAGGCTTACTATCAGGGTGTAATAGGATGACATGCTATAAAAAATATTCCCTATACACTTTCAGCTCAGAATAAGACCATGTTAGATAATCTTAGTACTTTCTTAGTAGTTGCACGTAAGCTTTATTTTTAGTTATTCTTAGATGAGTACCCAACCAAACCTTTATTGGATTCTCATGAGAACCCAAGTTAAACTTATTCATGTCTTTTGAAATGAATGAGTCTCTTGACATGATTATATCAGCTCCATCAAAGTATGCCTCCAAACTCACCAATCATCTTGGAATCATGTTTGTATTCAACTAAATAAAGTCTTTCATAAATAGAGTTTATTTTCCATCACAAACCTAGACAATAGATTTCAAGTCTATGAACTAATCATAGAACTTAGATTCATAGTTTAAAAACCTCTTAATCTATTCATTATCATCAAATACCTACCAATGATGAAAATTGTCTAGGATTGAGGGCCTAACAAGCACCTCCACTTGATATTGATAATGAGGGATCATATTTGTAATATCAAATTGAACACCTAACCCTACAAGTCTGTCAGCTTCTTGGTTGAAATTCCTATCATGATAGCAAATGTTTAATGCATCAAAGAATTCAAGCAAATTTTTATGCCCTTAACTTTTAGCATTTCTTGGGATATGTGTGGCCAGCTTGTGGTTTACATACCTCTTTTATATTCTTGTTACATTTCTCTGTGTTCTTAATTAGGTTGTCCTATTGAATAACCATGGATAATTAGAATATATACAGTAGGAAATGGTTATTATTTAATAATCATGTTAAGCATTCTACTCTTAATGAATTATTGTGGAGGTTTCCCCCTCGATGTGGCTTTGCTATATTATCTAGTATTCTACTCTACTATCAATTATTACTATGTGATCTCTCATATTTACTTATTCTATATGATATAATTTTATTTTATGTAAACATCTAAGTAATTTCATTACAAATGGTATCAGAGATTCAATTTGGGAAAGTTTCCTATGGCACTATTTTTTTTTGATATGGCAAGGTGTGACTTATATGAGGGGAAGGAGAAAAAAACATAACTTGAAATCTGGGAAGAATTAATTTTTTTGATCAGTGTAGTATTGTTCGAAACACTTTTTTGAGAAAAAATAATTTAAAAAAAAGTTTGGAATTTTTTTCACCTTACATAATTACAGTCATTAGATTCATCTCGATGAGCTGATCATAATGGTATATTCTACTAGTACACTTTTTTTTTGCTAAAATTTTTACCCTAGTGCACAAAAGCAGTCATTGGACTCATCTCGCTAAGGCAATTACAATGGTACCATCTCCTAGTACACTTTTTTTGGGGAAAAAAATATTAGGGTTTGTATATGTTTGATCCTTATACATAGGGATGAAAAGGGGGGAAAGAAACTCCTAAGAATCCTTCTATTAGTGACATAGAATCTAGAACTTTAGATCTATTGATTTCTTAACTTTAGGTTGACATAAAGGGCTTGGTAGAACATGATGACTTCATTTCCTTTCAAACTAATGTTTTAGGGATGCACAAAGAGATTAATAGAGTTCAAAATAAATTAAATCATGTCACTACTTCATTGGCTACTTTTTCATCTCAGTTACAGTCAAAAAACCCTCCACTTTATCCTTTGAGTCCTCCTCTCAACATTTACAACTCCAATTCTAGTGTTAAACTGATATAACCCAAAATGGACATGCATAAGTTTGATGGTAAGGATCCTCTAACTTGGATTACCCAAATTGAGAATTTATTTGATCTACATCAAACTCTTTATTCATAGAAGGTGATAGTGGCATCTCTATATTTAAAAATTGAGTAGTTCATTTGTATCATTAGTTGTGTGATTAAAATAAAAATAATGGTGCTCCTATTAAATGGTCTATTTTCACTAATGAATTTTTGGCTCATTATCAAAATAATGTCTCTGAGAACTACTTCAGCCAATTACCTAAACTATGGAAAATAGGAACTATGAAGGATTATATTCATCAATTCTAGAATCTATCCTTATGGGTGGAAGACATCACTAAGGAAAATTTGATTGGTCTATTTTTGGGTGGTCTCAAATATAGTATCTAATTGGAGGTTTATATTTTTATCCTAGCATATGTATCATAAGCTATCCCATGGGCATGCATGGTAAAGGAAAAAGAGATGGTAAAATGGAAGACCTTCACTATTGGTCATGATCATACCTTTCCAATACCATCATATCCTCAACCCACTAGATTTACACCTTCAAAAATTGAGGATAAGTGAGCCAAAAGGTTGTGTTATGGTTGTGATACCAAATGGAGCAAAGACCATCATTGTGATGAAAAGAATCTATTTTACATCAAAGGTGCCAATGAGGATGATGATGATGAGGAGGCACTTAGTAAGGATGAAGAAATTCTTGAAGAATAATCTTAAGACTCTCAGCCTACTATTTGCTATCATACCCTTTTAGGTATTAGTAATCCCCAAAATCTTGAGGTGGTGGGGTTCCTAAAAAAATAGGTCACTATTTTGATTGATTTTGGAAGCACACAACTTCATCAATAATAGGTTGGCTCCTATAATTTTAGGTAATGATTAGAGATGGTGGTATTATCGGCTACTCAAGAGAATACCATAGTATTAAGTTGGCCATGGGAGAATACTTATTGGATTCTCCTATGTTTGATATTCCCATGGGGGGAACTAACATTATTCTGGGAGTATAATGGCTCACCACTTTGGGAACTATTGAGATGAATTTCCAAGAATTATTCATGTATTTTCATTCTGAGGGAAGGACATTTGAGCTAAGGGATTAAGGGATAAATATCCAAAACTTGTTATCTACCATAAAATGACAAATATTCTCTGAAAAGGTGTTGAAGGATTTGTATCTTACTTGTTTTCCATGGAAGTTCATCCAACTCAGCTATTTATACCTTCTAATTTGCAATAAGTGATTGATGCCCATTTGGTTCTTTTTGGTGACATATCAAAAGAAATTCCACCTACCATATGCATGATCATGCTATAAAACTTATTATTGGTAGTACAACACCAAAATCAATCCATATAGGTGTCCTTATGCCCAAAAAATTGAAATTGAAAAAATGGTATAGGAGATGTTGGATGTAGGAATCATTCACCATAACAAAAGTGAATATTCTTCACTAGTTGTTATGGTGTGAAAGAAAGATGACACTTGGAGGATGTACCTTGACTATATGTAACTCAATAAGTACACTATCAAAGATAAGTTTCATATTCCTATCATTTATGATTTTCTTGATGAATTAAATGGTGCTCTTTATTTTACAAAGTTATATCTACATTATAGGTATCATCAAATCTAGATTTGTGATGAAGACATACCTAAAATTGCTTTCAAGACTTATGAGGGCCATTATGAGTTTTTGGTAATGCCTTTAGGGCTAACAAATGCATCATCTACCTTTTAGAGTTTGATGAATACTATTTTTAGGCCATTTTTGAAGAAATTTGTTCTAGTATTTTTTGATGATATCCTCATTTACAAAAAAAATTGGGAAGACCATTTTCACCATGTGAAATAGGTAATCTAAATTTTGGAACAACATTAGTTGTATGAAAAACCTTCCAAATTTACTATTAGATCTTGTGACATTGAGTATTTGGGTCATCTACTTTCACATATAGGAGTAAAAGTGGATCCTAAAAAAATATAAACAATGGTGGATTGGTCAATTCCTAAGACACTCAAGAAACTAAGGGGATTTATTGGGCTAACTGATTACTATTATAGTTTTGTCAAAAATTATGGTAGTATTTAAGCCACACTCACATATTTTTTGAATAAAAACTCCTTTTAGTAGACTTATACAACTACTATATCATTTGAACAATTGAAATTGGTGATGTGCACCACTCCAGTATGGGCTAATCCTAATTTTTCCAAGACTTTTGTGGTTAAATGTGATGTATCTAGGTATGGTATGGGTGTTGTAATCATGCAATAAGGTAGACCACTTGCATTTTAAAGTCATAAAATAAAGGATGAAAATCATCACAAGCCCATTTATAATAAGGAAATGATGGCCATTTTGCATGTAGTCAAACAATGGAGGCTTTATTTGATGGGTCATCACTTTTAGGTAAAAACTAATCATGATAGTCTCAAATATTTTTTAGAACAAAGTTTATCATTTGAAGAACAAAAAAATGGGTAACTAAGATTCTAGGCTATGATTTTTAAATAGTTTACAAGAAAGGCAAGGACACTGTAGTGGCATATGCACTATTTAGGAAGGATGAATTAGTTGAGGCATTGCTATATGTTGTGACCATTCTGCAAGTAGATTGGCTATAGGAAGCATGATCAGAATGGGACAAATATAGTGCTACCCATTACTTGATTTATAATATTTTGCAAGGTTTAGGTGGATTTAAAAAATTCACATGGAAGGGTGATGCATTATGGTATAAAGATAGATTATACCTATGTAAGAATTATCTTCTTAAACAAAAAATCTTTTAGGAACTTAATGCAACTCCAATCAGGGGTCATTCAAGATTTTTAAAAACCTATCATAGAATCAAGTAGGCTAAATGTATGATCTATCAACACAATAAATGAGAAAGCATCAAAACTCTAGGTCTTTTGTAGCCTTAATGCTTCCCTAGCCAATGTTGGGAAGAGGTGTCTATGGATTTCATTATAGGGTTATCATGGTCTGATGGTCAATATTTTATAATAGTTGTGGTAGATCATCTCAATAAGTATGCTCATTTCTATTCTTTATCATAGGCATTTGTTTCTAGTACAATAGCTTCTACTTTTTTCAATACAATTTAGAAATTGCATGGTAGCCCTAAGATCATTGTCAGTGATAAAGATCCCATCTTCACTAGTAATTTTTAGACTAAGTTATATGCATGTTTAGACACCTAGTTGGCTCATAGTTCATCCTATCATCCTCAATTAGATGGATAAACTAAGGTATTCAACAAATGTTTGGAAGGGTATCTTCATTGTTTTATTTATGATAAACAAGATAAATGGGTTCATTAGTTGCCACTTTCTGAATGGTGGTATAATAATTTTGTTCATAGTTATTCTAAAATTTATCTTTTTCTAGCACTATATGGATACCACCCACCATCCATCACTTTAACCTTGAAGGTTCATCCTAAGGTTCATGTAGTTAAATAAAATATTCTCCATCAATAGGAGGTCCTTACCAGTTTGTGTGAAAATTTAGCCATTGCCCAAAATCACATGAAATAGTAGGTAGATCAACACAAGAGTGAGAGGCACTTTGACATTAGTGATTGGATATTTTTTTAGTTAAAAACATATAATTAAATGTCCTTGAATCAATATAAAATGATAACAAGCTTTCTCTTAAGTATTATGGGCCTTATCAGATCTTGTAAAAAACTGGTAGTGTGGCCTACAAATTAGAGTTTCCTTCTTCCTCTTACATACATCTATTATTTCATGTATCATACCTAAAGAAAGTCATTATACATAAATTTTCTACCAAAATTGAGTTATTATAATTGGATGAGGAAGGAAGAGTTATTCTTGATACTGAGGTGATCCTTCAAATACACACTAAGCAATTATAGTCATAAGAGATTAAGGAGTACCTGATCAAATGGAAGAATGTGCCCTATGAAGATACTACTTGGGAGGATGAATAACTTTTGCATCAAGATCCAAATTTGACTCAAATTTAAGGACAATATTTTTTTTAATGGGAGGGGCATGTTATGCATTTAACCTTTGGCATGTCTTGGGATATGTGTGGTTGACTTGTAGCTTATATACCTCTTTTATATTCTTATTATATTTATCTATGTTATTAGTTAGGTTAGCCTATAAAATAACCATGGATAAATAGACTATATATAGGAGGTAGTGGTTAGTCTTTAATCATCATGTTAAGTATTCTACTCTTAGTGCATTATTGTGGAGGTTGTTCCCTCGAAGTGGCTTTGCTATATTATCCAGTATTCTACTCTGCTTTTAATTATTGTTGTGTGATCTCTTATATTTTATTATTTTATGTGATATAAAATCATTATGTGTGAAAATATAACTAATTTCATTACATAAATCCCAAACATCATTGTAATATTATTTCAAACTTTTATTCTTTGTGGTAAAAATGGTACAGACTTACTATACTAACAATCGGAACCTCACATGAGTCCATGACATAACACTTGCCAAAGGCTAACATAATATTAACTCTAACTTCATTTAGGACACCTAAGGTCATCACATTCCAAGAAGATCTAGAGTCAAACATGTAGTTATGAATAATTAGGCCATTGATCAATAGGGTTATATAAATTGGATCCATATTTAGCTAAATTTCTACCAGTGTAGTCCTTAAATAGAACTCCAAAGTAGGTTCAAAAAACTATTCTAATTATTCATCACTTTATAAGGATGTTTGAGCCATCCCAATTTCATTTGTATCTAACCTTTTAATCAATTATAAGTATTCAAAATCCCTCCTCTTATGTTCAAGTATTCTTAACAATTCAACAAGTGGCACAATGATTTTTAGTTGGCTCAACACTTGGGCCATATCACATATGACATACTAAGGAAGAGGAGTATTTGGTGGAAAAGTGACAATACCTTTAGTTGGAATACAGTCACTTATGGTTTGAAATGGAGTAGGTTAGGATAGATTTTCATTTTTAACAAAATAGCCTTCAACGGTGGATTGGTTTTAGCATTATTAACACCCTTAGGGATACTAGAAAACATGGCTACTCTATTCTTAGATGAAGCACCTATTGGCTTAGTAGCTTGGAAAATAGGTACAACCTTAGAGCCTATAGGAACTGATGTAGTTTTCTTAGCTTCCTTATTATCATCCCCTACCTTTGGATTTATAAGGGTAGTGTCTTGAGGGGAAACACCTTGACACTTACTTCTTAGGTGATACTCCTCTTAGGTAATTAATATATTAATTAGTAGCTACCTATCCTCAATTGATGAAATCCATCCATTGTTAGGGTAAATTTTAAGATCCCATATTTGAAACCCCCTTAGATTCATTTAGGTGAATTTGATTCATAGCCTTAGTGAATCAATAGGTCCATAATTTGTTTTTGATTTCTAGGTTTTCTACCCAACTAGGGTTTTTATAACATAGGTTTCAATTTTTTACACCATGATTTATGTCCTCTTGGATCTAAATGGCTCTACCAAATGGCTCTATCAAATGGCTAAGTTAAACATCTCTATTGAATGGCTGGGTCAAATGGCTAGGATAAACAATTGGGCTGAATGGATCTACTAAATGGATATAATGAATAGATTTATCAAATTTTTATGCTAAATGGTTGGGCTAAATGGCTAGGATGAATAGTGCTATCAAATGGCTAGGCTAAATATTTGTGCTGAATAACTAGTCTAAATGACTAGGCCAAACAACTCTGTCGAGTAATTAAGTTTAATAACTCTATCAAACCCCCAAAATAATTTATATCATAGGGTATATTATACATGTGTGTGTGTGTAAAATTAAATTTCTTTATAAGATAATTCTATAAAGTGTTGGTGAGTTAACCCAACAAAAAATGGATATCCCTAAAATGTTGATGACTCTGGTTCCATCCGTCGACCCTAAAAAATCACCAAAACTAAAATCTAAAAAATTTAAATATTCATTAATTAACAAATATTCATCATTAAAATTTTTCTTTCCCATCATATTTCTTGCTCATCATAGAATGTAAGAAATCAAAATCATGAATGGGCAATTCATATGCTTATGCCATATTAACATCACAAGTAAATTTAGGAGTTTTGACATTTACCTTCTCAAATAAACTCTAAAATTAATCCATAGTAGTAGCACTCAGTAATTCTATGGAGGCAGTCATCTCACTTTGGGGGATTTGATAATTGAACATCAGGATCTCATCATTAGATGATGCAAACTCAAGTTCATCTACATCTTCAATAATTAGTTCAATTGTATCAGATGGATGATGTGAAAGAAAACACTTGTCACACTAATAAATATCAATGTCACAATATATAACATTTACCTTGGTATTCAAAGGATCAAGCACCTCTTTTCCAACCCCTCTATTCTAATTTCTTTCTATTCTTTCTTCACATGTAGGCCTCTTCCCACTGTCATTATATCTATTATGGAAAATAGGCCCCCTTTACACTTGATTCATATTTGAAGCTCTCTCATAGCTGGTAGACACATGAGGGACCCCCTTTTTAGCTCTATCCAACTTATATGACATTTTTTGACAATAGAAGCTAAAGTTTTGATAGTTTCTTCCAAGTTGGATGTCTTCATGGGCTATATTTTCTAGATTGACCAACTTCACATCAGCCTACCTGCTCATGAGATTTCTTATAGACTTGATGTTGTTCTCAATTTGGATGGCCATATTAAATGTCAATCATAGGTTAATGGGAGCCTTGTCCCTCAATTAGTACATAACCTTCTTATCAAAGGCATCACAATAATTTATCAAGCATATTATATCATTGAGCCTGATGTTTTTAGGTAGCTACATCATAATCTTGTTGAATTAGGTGTTGAAGTCCTACATACACTCATTATGATTCTTTTTTATATTTTCAAATTCATCCAAGAGAAACCTTGGATCAATCATGGCACCATACTAAATTCTAAAAACATTCTTCATCTCTTCCCATGAATTAATGTATCTAGTGAGAAGGTAATTGAACCATTCATGAGCATCTTCCTCTAGAATATACAAAAATAACTTGATGCACACAAACTCATACTCAACCTCATAATATTCAATAATATTTTGAAATTCCCTTAGATGTTTATCACCACTCACTGCATTGTTCCCTTAGAATTTTAGGAGGCATTTCCTAACTTCATTTAGAACTTCATTAGGATAGCCTTCTATTTCATCAAAATTGATAGGCTTAGATATGAAAATGTGGAATGTAGGATGTGAATTCTCATATTGTTCCCTATGCCTCATTATTGGTTCAATAACAAATGGCAAAGGGATATGAGGGGGTGAATGAGGAGGACTTGGTGGATCAAAATTGGGAGGGAATTCAGCTGGTTGGGAAGGAGTTAGAAAATAAATGGGACTGTGTGTTTTAGAATTAGTAGAAGAGATATGATAGTCCTTAATAATAGGTAGGTCAACAAATATCTCAATATTATCAAAATCTAGACAACCTTTAGAATCTGAGCTTTACCCTTCAATAGGCTTCCAAACTTGTCTCCTTCTTATTTTAGGAATACATAAAGGAGAGATGAGTTTCTTTATTAGGTCACTCCTAAAAGATGATCTTAGTACTTCCATATTTGCAAACAATAAGAAACTCAAAACTAAAATTTAGTAGAATATTTATAATAGGCAGCAATCTTACTTGAAACAAGAAAATAAATTTAGAGTCACCACTAGAATCAAACTTCTATAATATAAAAATTGATAAACTATTGTGATACATGCTAAAATTAAATCCTTAATAAAGATTAATGAGATAGAAAAAAAGACACTAAGATTTTCAAAATATGTTCAAAAGGGAAAATACACCTTACAACATGAACTATTAATATATATTTACAATAAATGCAATAGAAGTCAAATTTTCAATCCTTAAAACTTCTTAACATGTCCCTAGTGCAGTGTTGTGATGTTGACAGCCAAGATATTCAAATCAATGTAGTAACAACAAAGAAATCCAAAAGATGAAATACTCATAGCTCTCTATAAGAATTCTTGAAAACACAAGTGACTATACCTTTAGTTTAGACCCCATTAATAGTGTTATAAAATTGTTGGTTCCTAGTTATACATCTTGTATATTTAGCCTTGTACATTTAAAAGAAAATGGAAAACAAAGATGAAAAACCCACTAGAATGTCATTTTAGGTGGGTAAGGGTTTTGTATCAAGATTATAATGAATGTAAAAATTGGTTGAGAGGCACCTATAGAGGGTATGGTTAGTTACTTGCTATTTTTGGGTTTCCCTGATCCAAGGTGAGAGAACTTATGGGGTAGATTGCTCACATAGAATGATTTTACAATTCAATCTCCATGGGGATTCTTGGCTCAAGGGATAGATATGACTAGAACATAACCAAGTTTGCACACTTCACCCAAGTATGTTTGTCACATGAAATACAAATGCTCTATATCATACACAAGCTACTAAAGATAGATGAGGGGATGACTACAATCTTCATTCTATAAAATATTCAATAATAGGGGCCAAATGGAAAATTTTAGCACTATAATTTAAAGCACAAACTAAAAACACATTTAAAATATATAAGATATTATGCATTTTCAAGGTAAGTAACACTTATAGTATGTAATAGGGTGTGTTATTTGAAGGGTAGGATAGATTAGGACACATTAGGTGATTAAAAAGGAGGGTGTCATGTTGGTGGTTTCTAAACAATAGGGTATCTATCGGTATTTCATGAAAATATTCCTTAGTAAAGATGCAAAAAAAATTTCAAATACAATATAATGGTAAACACCAAATGATCCTTGAGATACTAGAACATACACTGAAACTAATATTTCAATGCCTTTCCTTATTAAATCCATAAAACTAGGGTGCCCTAACAAGTCACTCAATAATATATTCTAAAATAATGTAGAAAGGAATTTATAATCCATATCGAAGCCCAAAATGACAACTAGTAATGGGCATAGAACAAGATATCCAGTCAATAATATTTGTAAAATAATTTACTACACTTTATCAACAATAAAATAAAAAGAACCACAAGAATTTTAATTAACTTGAAAAAAAAATATCATAAACATCAACACTTCAAAATTCTACCATGGGGACAAGCATAGTGAGATTGCTCTTTTGATAATGGAGACATAAACATGCTCTCAAAGCTTGCTAATGGTTGTATATTTGCAACCACCTTAATAAGGGAGACAAAATCTACACACAACAATTGATCCTAGAAAAATATTTTTATAACCTATACTTGGATAAAATGGATGCATAAAATAATGACCTACCACAACCAACATCCAACAACAACCTTAGAATAGAGGACAAAACTCCTATTTATAAATTTTTGAATATAGAACTATGGGTCACAATTTGAATAATTATAGAATAATCCTTCAAGCCCACCAAGATACTTCCAATTGGAATATTCCCTTTGCTATTCCTGAGATCCTCATCCACTTGCAAGAAAATAATCATTTTTCAACTACCTTTGTAAGGAATGATGAAGATTTGTAACATACCTTTGACCTTTTGGCTGAAGATGCCAGTGAATTCATGATCTAGATGGTGAACTTCATAGTGGAGGCTTGAATAATTATTTATCATCACATGCAACTACTTGGAGATGTTATTGATCAATCACTTACATATATGGAGGGATAAATTTGTGTGAAGAGGCAAAAAAAATTGTTTTCATGTGTAACTTATCTAGAAATGCTCTCCTATTGATCAATTATAAATCATGGAAACTTCTAGATAGAAATGATCTTTGTGCATGCCAAAGAAAGCCAATTACCTTCTGATTATTATAATTTGAAATTTCCAACTATGATGAAAATAAAAAAGATCCATGAATATTAAGAAAATATGCTCTAGAATGGCAGTTAGATGTTCTTTTGTGCTTTGAATCATTACCGCATCCATGATAGAACTATAAATTTTATATTTTAAACCAAAGCTTACAACATTCTAATATTTGATATACCATATAAAATATAATTGGGAATTTTTGGGGCCTAAGAGTGACTAAGTTGATTGATTGGCTTCAATCTAGACACTTATCACTTGTGCAATTTTAGCCCCTTGAAAAATCCACCTCAACTCACATCATTACATCATCCTTGATCAAGTAAAAAAAACCCATAGATATTGTGTGATATATTTTATTTATAATTTGTAGCATGTGTCCATGCCACTTATCATTTATGTATTTAATCATAGGGTCTTTGACTTTTCAACATTATCTACACACCATCAGATTTGACTAGTATGAGAAAACATGCTCTGTTGGATCATGATATGAGAGGTGGAACATTATTAGTTGTCTATAGGTCTTGTACCAAAATGTTACCACTTGAAATTTATGTGGGCTCTTTAGATCCTACTATATCAATATTTTTAAGCTAGCACACTCTTTCCAAGTCATGGTTCCACATTTATTCTATGCTTTATTGAAAAGTCTTGACTTAATACATGTAAATCAGATTGTACACTTGAACATGCATAATGAATCTCCAAAAACATGCTCGATACTTTTAAATCATGTCCTATGAGATTGAAACTTGTCACTTATACATTTATCTTGGGTTACTTTGATTGCATACCATTGAATCATCCTACTCCTTATAAATGCATACCATTAGATCTGCCTCCATTTGAAAATAAATGGATACTTCACGGGGTCCAAAATTGACACTCGCATGACCATCCTAGAAAATTTGAATCCTAATGGCTATTTTCCATAGTTTAAATTTTATGTTCACATGCCTATCAAAAGATGTCCATGAGACCATCATATTTCCAATTTGGAAATTTATATGGGGAATTTATTTCATGGTAATTTGGTCAGTGAGATCTTTGTCTTTAGCTTACTTTTTTATTCTTGGGCCTTCTATTTTTATTTATCCTTGGTACTTCTAATTTGGGATTTTATTTAGGACAATTTTCCCACAATAATTCTTTAAAAAAATCTATCTTGGGCATTCCTTCTCTACAACAATCCTTTCGGGCATTCTATCAAGATAATTATCTCAGATAATTTTTTTGAAACAATTTCCCTCAAGGATTTTGACTTCACATTTTTCCTACAAGAGTTGATATTTATTGGACCTTTTACGTGGGGAAGATGTCCAAAATAATTAAAATTTTTACCATATTTATCTTTTCAAATATTTATCTTCATGTTAACTATCATCAATTGAGAATTAAAGAGGACTATATTCCAAAAAATCCTTTCACGACTCATTATGGGAATTATAAGTTCACAAGATTTCCTTTCATATTAACTAATGAACCTAGAACATTCATAAACCTCATAAACAATGTGTTCAGAGATTGCCTTGATTAGTTCTTGTTAGTCTTCCTTAATGATATTATTATTTATTCTAAAAGTGAAGAAGTGCATGTTGAGCATTTGCATTTGGTTTTGCAGTAGCTGTGGAAGCATAAAATCTATGTGAAATTATCTAAGTATAACTTCTTTCAAAGAAGAGTACAATACTCAGGACACATTATCTCCATAGAGGGAATTTATCTAGATCCAACCAATATTAGATCATTATGGAGTGGTCAACACCTAAAAATTTGCATAAGGTGCATAGTTTCATGGGTTTAGTACAATACTACAAAATTTTTATATTGAATTTCTCTAAGATAATTAATATAATCACCTCTCTTCAACAAAAGGAATAACATTTTGTTTGGTCTGATAAGTTTGAAGAAGTCTTTCATGTTCTGAAAATGAGGCTTACTTTATTACCAATATCAAAAATTCTAGAATCGAATGGTCATTTTCTAGTTATAATAGATGTGTTAGGAGATATATTAGGAGTTATTATGTAGAATGGTTTAGTTATAGCTTAAGAATCAAACAAATTGAAGCCTTATGAAGCAAACTATGCTCCACATGACCTATGAATAGCTATCATAGTTCACACTTTCTATGTTTAAAGGAATTATTTGTTAGGAAAATATTTTTAACTTAAAATTGATAATATGGGTCTCAAATATATATTTACTGAACCTAACCTTAATGCTCATTAAAGGTGGTGGTTATAATTTTTATCAGACTATGATTTTGACATTAACTACATTAATGGAAAAGAAAATAGATTTGCATATGACCTTAGTCATATAAGTTAAATTATGGTATTAGCAACTATAAGGAGTATTTTTTGAGATCAGGAATTGTAATTTTCACCTTGATATCAATTATATTAATAGGTAAATAAAGCATTGACCAAGAATTATCAAGATCATAGATACCATGGATTTCAATTTGAGAATGGTGGAATTTTGAGATATAATGGTGGAGTATATGTACTTGACATGTAAAATTTGAGGAATATTATGCTAAAGGAATTTTACAATGCTTCACATTCAGGACATCCTAGAGTGACTAAGCTATTAGTAGAGTTAGGACCAGTATATTTATAAAATGGAATAAAAATAGATGTGGAAAACTTTATGTCTAAATTATTATAATGTTAGTGAATTAAGGTTACACATGTGCATCCTAATGCATTTTTTAACCCACATTCCATACTATAATGGAAATGGCAAGTTATTAGCATGGACTTTGTCCAAGGATTGCCTATGTCCATAAATTATCATGACATGTTTTTAATAGTTGTGGATAAAATTACCAAATTTTCTCACTTCATTCAAGGTAATCTAACAGGTGATACACCAATGCTTGTTAAAATGTTTATAAAATAGGTATATATATATTACATGGGTTTTCATAAAATATAAATTTAGATAGAGGCCCTAGGATGACCTTAAAGTTTTGGCAAACTCTTAATTCAGCTTTAGGGACATAGCTAAACTTTAGTACATCTTACCATATAGAAAAATATGGATAATTAGAAAGAGTAAATCAAGTTTTGGAGGATATTTTGAGGATTTATTACATAGACCAACAATACAAACTAGAGGAATATCTATCATTGGTTGAGTTTGATTATAATAACTCATTCCAATCAACATTGAAAATGGCTCTTTTTAAGGCATTATATGGTATGAAGTGTAGAACACCAATCAACTAGGATAAATTAGAAGACAAAGTGGTATTTAGACCTGATATGCTAGTGTAAATGGAAGAAAAAGTAAAGTTAATAAGATAAATATTAGCTAAATCCAATGATAGGTAAAAGCATTATGCTGATCTAAAAAGAAAAAGAAGGAAATTATTAGTTGGATATAAAGTTTTTCTATGAGTCAAACCCAAAAAGAGTGTTATTAAGTTTTGTAAATTAGACAAATTGTCATCAAGATATGTGGGATCCTTCAAGGTTCTATAAGTGATTAATCTTTTAGCATCTAGACTTGATTTTCCACCAGATTTAGCTGAAATACATAATGTTTATCACATGTCTTATCTTAAGAAGTATATAGCTTATCCTTCACCTGTTTTGGATTGGAATACATTATAGGATATGGATCTAGGCATGGACATAGTATAACTAATCAAATTAATTGATACTCATAATCTTATCCTGCATAATAGATAAGTATCACAATGTAAGGTCTAATGGGACCAATATTTTGAGTATAGTTATATATGGGAAGATTATGAGGAATTATTCATGTTATTTACTCATTTATTTAAATGAATTTTCTATTTTATATTATTAATTATTACTTAAACTATTATTTGAAGTAAAATTCATCAAGATAATGACCTTTTTATGGGGGAAGGATATTTCATCATGTCCCAATCTATAAAAACTAATTATGTATTAGTAGAGGATATGAAACTAATGATTTGTATTTCTAATTTTCATGTTTGATATAGATATTTGTGTTTTATGATTGGTAGTCATATTATTTGTTTTCATGATCATTTATATTAGAGGACATTTACATATGCTATGAATGTAGTATGATCATGATTGACTATGATTTGATTTGAAAATTTATTTGTATTACAACAAATCATTGATAATTTTATATATTAAGTATTTTATTACTGTTTATAATCTCAGATTAAATACCTTTTATTTAATCAAGGTGGTTTTAGGATTGTCCTACCCTCACAAGTGGTATAAAGTGAAATTATTATTGGAGAGGAGGGTGTAGATATTAGCATTGGGGATTGAGAGAATTGAGATAAACCCATATACAGAAAAACCACACTCTTGTTTTTTTAGTTGAAATTAATGTTAGTATTCTAATAAAATATTAAATATTGCTTACATTATTTATCCTTGTAATTAATGAGGCATGTTTTCATTATCTGAGTTCATCACTTGTCTTGAGTAGCATAGTATGTGAATTCTATTAATTGATTAGTTATGTTTTCTTAAAATCTTTATAGAAACTAAACTATACTATATTAACCTTGGATGCAATCTAGTTATAGAAGTATTGATTTTTAATTCATATTATTTGATTTTTTAATTATTACCCCTTTTTGGTGACATAATGGCGGGGGGGGGGGGGGGGGGTGGTGGTTAAACTAGGGTGAAATCACCCAAAGTAATTTAATTAAAAAACTTCAAAATTTTGGATTTTTTTTGTTAATGTTAATATCAAATTGGCATGAAATTCAAAAGGGAATAAATTAAGTTTTTTATTGTGGAGTTGACTTGGACATTTAATGATTATGAAGAAATTACATGTGGAAACCATGCTATAAATTAGGGCATGGAATATGAGTTAATATGATTATCATGTAGATCAAGTATAAGTGGAGGTGAGTTCATAATGAACTACTTTTAGTTTGGTAGGAGGTGACTGGTCATGCAAAATGTGGATAGGGTTTTGGAAAAAGAATAAGAAGAAAGAAAATTAGGATAATGGGAACATAGTAGAGGGGAGAATATATCTCAACAAGAAGAAGTTAAAATAACCATCTCACATAATTGGATGATGTCCATTATAGAACTAGGTAAGTTGAAATTTAGTTTGTGTATGTAATGTGAAATATAATAGATTTATAGTTCAATCCTAGCTTGAACAAGATAAATCCTACTTACACTTCTAATTGTGGATACATAAGATATTCAAGATCTAGACCAAGATGGATCTACTAGACCTAGCTTAGGGATCTCATACCATGATAAATTCACAAGGGAGGGTTCTAAAGCCTCTATTCAAGCAAAACTATGCAATAACCCTAACTAGGTCCTATGTTTTCATATTCATTAAACTAATAACAAATAAAAGTCTAATCTAGTGATCACTAAAGCTTATGGCACATAATGGGGTTAGTAAACATAAAAGTAAACATGCATGAGATAATCCTAATTAATATATGTATAAGTAAAAAATCAATGCATGGAGAGAGAAATATATTCAAAATCCATTACTTATGCTACTATCTACTAAAAGATAGGAGCAAAGTTAGAGATACATACCTTGAAGATGAAACCGTTGAGACTCAATCTTTCCCTTAGCTTTAGGTGTTTTTCAATAGGTTGTTGTGGTTTATAAGGATCACTAAGAAAGTCCAAACCATCTAATACTTTTCCAAAACACAAGATTATTATCCAAGTAGAAACCCTAAGTTAAGACTCCTCAAGTAGAATGGTAGAAGAGTAGATTGTAAAGAATCACAAATGAATAATTAACTCTTGTTGTCTCTCTAAGAATGGAAAAATGAATTTGTTTATGTAGCTGGATATAACCCTAATCCTTTCTAAAAGTTTAGGTTGATAAGGTTGACCCAATTGACCTTGTATCATTATTGATAAAAACAAATTAGGTCTTAGTATAGGTCCATCAAGGACTGACCTAGACCCTAAATAAGTTTTATCAATTAGAGTACATGAGTGATGGGGCCAACAATGTAACGTAAACTATTAAGAATGATTTTAGGCTAGGAAAGGGCTCATGAAGGCAAAAAATGACTAGAGAAGGGTATTGTTGATGCAGTGGATTGCACTCGGGGCAGGACACCTAACTCCTACCCTTCCACATGCAATAATGGAAACTCCCCTCTTGCCCGTGGGACTAGTGAAGATGGAGAGGAGAGTCTCTAGATAAGGGCTAGCTCCCTCTGATGTATCTTTTAGGCCTTGGTTTCTCCTACTACTAACCAATAAAATGAAAAAAGGGGGATGAAAAGAGAGAGAGAGAGAGATGTTGAAAATATAACCTAAGCTTAAAAGTAAAAGGTGATACACTAGAAAATGTGACCCACCCAGCCTGAATATACACTTTTCACCAAAAAGAAGTGCCCATACACTTCATCTAAAGTGGGAAGTTCTTCTGTAATAGTTAGCTAGGGGTCCATGGAAATACAAGGAGGAAGAAACTACCAGAGGTATCATCAGACACACTTATGATAGCCTATTCACAGGCACCTACACTCCCCTGTAGACACTTCTGGCAGACCTATAGAAAGGAGACTTCACAATGCACTAGACATACTATAATCAATCTGTGAAAAGCATGAAAGATAATGACTTAACACAAAAGAAGAAAATAGACATATACTTCAAAGTGAAAGTTCAAATAGAGGTAAAAATGCCAAGTCCTAATTTAAGGAAAAAACTAGCAGAGCTCTGCCTTACAAGCTCAAGAGATTTTTGGGTAGAGTTTTACCTTAAGGGATCCCTTAAGGCAAAACTCTACCCAAAAATCTCTCAGGCTTGTAAGGTAGAGCTCTGCTAGTTTTTACCTTAAAGTAGGACTTAGCATTTTTACCTCTATTTGGACTTGCACTTTAAAGTATATGTCTATTTTCTTCTTTTGTGTTAAGTCATTGTCTTTCATGCTTTTCATAGATCAATTACAGTATGTCCAGTGCATTGTGAAGTCTCCTTTCTATAGGTCTACTAGAAGTGTCTACAAGGGAGTGTAGGTGCCTGTGAATAGGCTACCATAAGTGTGTCTGAGGATGCCTCTGGTAGTTTCTTCCTCCCTGTATTTCCACAGACTCCTAACTAATTGTTGCATAACAACTTCCCACTTTAGATGAAGTGTATGGGCACTTATTTTTGGTGAAAAGTGTATATTCAAGCTGGGTGGGTCACATTTTCTAGTGTATCACCTTTTAATTTTAAGCTTAGGTTTTATTTTCAGCATCTCTCTCTCTCTCTCTCTCTCTCTCTCTCTCTTTTCATCCCCCCTTTTTTCATTTTATTGGTTAGCAGTAGGAGAAACCAGGGCCTAAAAGATACATTAGAGGGAGCTAGCCCTTATCTAGAGATTCTCCCCTCCATCTTCACTGGTCCCACATGTGAGAGGGGAGTTTCCATTATTTCATGTGGAAGGGCAGGAGCTAGGCATCTTGCCCCAGGTGCAATCCACTACGTCAACAACTTTTGGCACACCTGGTGGGACCAACTGGAAAAAGTTTTGTCTAAAGAGTTGAAGAATTTTTGGTGTGTTCTTTAGCTAACCAACCTTTGGAGGCTTTTGCATTAAAACCAATGGTGACTCTGAGTTGAATCAGCTAGTTAAGCAGCCTTGGTGCCATTAAGAAATCAATTATGTATGTATAATCCCTCTACACAAAATCATGGACCTTGTTTTCCTTCCTATAATTTTTATCAAGCTCAGCCTTTTTATGGCATCTCCCCAAGAAACCCTCCTATTTTCCCTACAATGATAAGGGAAGTGGCCCTAGAGTTTGAGAAGTAGATGATGGAGATTAACAGACTAGAGGAGCAGCATGGATATTAGTAGGAGCTGATGTATAAAGAGGAGTGTTTGTTTAGGCAAGCCCAGGCCTTATAATCCATGGAAGAGGAGGTATAAAAATGGAGAAATCCATTTATTCAAAGTAGTCAACCTTGTGTGCCCCCTCCTATTTTCAAGAAATCCCCCTCTTGTGCACCAAATCCTTTCAATCAGATAACACTTGCTCACTCTATCTCATCTGATGCATTTGCTCTCAATCCCATGCGCCTAGCTTTCCAACATCAAAGGGCATCAGAGCAACCCCCCATGGAGATCAATCTTCTCAATTCCTTATATTATGAATCTTTCATTGGGGGGAATACCATGAGCTAGCACATCCCTCTTCTAGAGACTCTTTTGGTGCATCAACAGTCTCTTCTTAGCATTCCTCAACCTCCCCAAGTCTTTCAACATGATGTGCAGATTCCAAGTTGGAGGAAGGAATGCCAGGAACCAACCCAGAGCCTTAAAGAAGATGATGCTGGTGACCTCCAAGAAAGACTCTTTCAGGATAATCTAGCCCAATAACTTGAAGATTTAGAGGCTAAGATGAGACTACTTCGTGAAAGAGAGATACAACTTTTAGACCTCATAGAGGAGGCCCATGACCTTGGAGAAAACAAAGTTACTACCTATTCACAAGAGCAAAATTCCAATTCTGAGATCTTGAACTGGAAGAAAATAGTAGAATCATGGGGCAGGAAGGAGGAAAAGAAAGATTTTTCTTAAAACCTTGAAGACGCTGAGGCTACTCCTACTCATGATGATGCTAGTGACCTCCAAGATAGGCTCTTCTAAGAGGATATGGCTAGGAGAATTACATATTTGGAATATAGAGAGAGATTCCTTAGCCAATGTGTGATGGACAATTTAGACCCAATGGCACATTATATGTCTAAACACACCCCATATACACACCCCCAAGAGAGATACCAGGTCACATCTGATATTGATGAAGTGCTGGCCATGTGGAAGGAGGAGAATCATTCAATTCTAGGTCAAGGACTGCCTCCTCTTCCACATGTTTTTTCCACTTCATCCCTTCTCAAGGAGGAACCTATTCTATAGGAGGTGAGTGAGGAGTAGAAGATCTAATTTTTAGTTTCCCAAGAGGTTGTCATGAGTGACAATGAAGAAATCATCATTGATGCTCCTTGTGAAGACCTCATCAGTAATGGAGAAGATGCAGGGCATGCATACATGTAGATGTTCCAGTAATATGAGGAGGAACATAATCATGGTGAGCTCTCTTCCCCTCTGTTTGATGAACTTCCTTTTTGTTTTGATGAAGAGAATGAATACGCTAAGGAGCCTGAGTTGGAGGAGGATTAGGAGGATATCTTTGAACATCTAGAGATCCTAATCTTTGAGGAGGAAAAGGAGAGGTCTGTCTTCCTTGAGGAAAACTTTGAAGAAGAAAGTTTTGAATAGAGAGGTGATGTTCTATGGGATGAGCAATCATTTTGTGATTCCATTTCAGACATCATCACAGTCACCCTTCTTCAAGAAGGCCAAGAGGAAGCAGAGTATGAGTCTGACAGAGTCTTCAATGAAGCAAAAGGAAATGGGTTAGACCATGATGCACTGCAAGGGAGCTACACATATCAAAGGGCTTATGGTGATGAGCCAAAAGCCATTGATTTCTTGGTGAAATTTACTAACATGAAGGACCAGCATTCAAAAATCTTTTAGGAACAAATAGAGTACATATATGTCATAAGCATGTTTGAATTTCCACTCAGATACAAGCCAACCTAGGTGGCAGGTAAGAGGAGTAGGTCACCAAATCTCCTTTTCATTTAGCCACTTGTCTAGCACCATAAGTCTTCTTGCCAAGAAGGGGACTTAAGATTTTTTCCCTTTGATCTAGGAGGGAGGTAGACATTCTTGGTTAGCTATATATAGTAGTTTGCTTTCAATTTCTTTTCCTGCTTTCCCTAAGTGTAGTTTGCATAAGTAGTGTTTTTAGCCTGGTTTGTGTTTTCCTTTGTGTGTGGGGTAAAAAGCTTCATGTTTGATTTTTAGATATTTGGAGTGATTGCTAACGCTTTCAAAGCTACATTCTGACTCTGTGCCCAATGGAATACAAGGCAACTAGTCTCTAAGCATAGTAGGCATGCTTCCCCTGGGAGTCACCAATTTAGTGACCATTTTTTGCCCAATAGGCCAAAAATCGGTCCCCTTTTCCCCCTGCTACTCTAGGCCATTTCATTTTTGATTTTGTATAACTCCAAGAATTTCTATGAACTCTATAGGTCTAAATCTATAGACTCTGTAGGTGGAATTTCTATGGACTCTGCAAGTTTCTACAGACTCTGCAGGTCCATTTCTATAGACTCTATAGGGCTTGGGTTTCTATTGATTCTAAAAATAAGTTTTTCTATGGACTCTACAGTTTAGTCTTTTTGGCACATTAAGGATCATTTCAAAGAGTGCTAGGTTTTACAAGGCTTATTTGGGCTCTTGTCTTAAGAAAATCACAAGGAAGGTTGGCATATTTGAACCATTGAACCATTAAACTAGTTCAATGCCTTGGTTCAACACAAGGTTCATCGACATGTTCAATCAAATGGTTCATCATTTGGTTCAACTAGCTAGTTTAACGTTTAATTTCATTAGTAATTTCATTGGTTTGGTTCAACACATTGGTTCAATGCATTGGTTTAATGCCTTGGTTCAAAGGGCTCGGTGTGCAGTGTTGAACCGTTAAACCATTGAGCCATTTTTGGTTCAATCAGTTGGTTTAATGGCTTGGTTCAAGGGAGCACCCTAAATCCAAAGGGAAAGTGCCCTTATGGAGTGTAGTTAGCACTTCAAAAGGGCCACAAGGAAAGAAATCTGTAAAGAGTAGGTTTTTCAAAATTTGATTTAAGGCATAATTCCTTCAGATTTTTTGTCCAAAAGAATTCCTTCAGACAAAAAGTATGAAGGAATTATGCCTTAAACAAAATTCCAAAAAACCTACCCCTTCAGACAAAAATTCTAAAGAAATTTGGAAGGAGGCTGTGCCAAAAAACCTGGTGAGAATTCCCAAAAGAAAGCAAGTGGCCAAAAGGCAATTTTCATGGACTTTTTTTCTGTGAGAAAATGTCCATGGAAAATGTCTGTAAGAAAGTTTGTGTAAAAGAATCCATAGGGAAAAGTCTGAAGGTTTTCAAAGACAAAGGAGCTGAAGGACCCCAAAGGGTAGGTGCCCTTGTGGGGGACTCTCAGCCAAAATGAAATTCACTTTCCAAAGGCTGAAGGGTCACCTTCCCTTTGGGAAGGTGCTAAGAAGGAAGTCCATAGAAAAGGCCAAAGTAGGAAGCCAAAGGAAAGTTCAAGGGTGACGGGCTTGAGGACATCAAATTTAAAGTGGTGAAATAGCTGTTGGGTTTTAAAATGCTTGTGTGCCAACTAGGGAAAGAGCCCAAAGAACATAGCGACCCACCATAAGATCACCCCTGAGGGTTGAAAGAGTAGAAGGAGACAAAGCAAGAAGAAGACAAAGTGTAGAAAGAGACAAAGCATCCAAGTGGTGAGAGGAGATGTCAACTCAGGTATTTATTCCTATAGTTAGAACGCTGCTTACCAGGTGGCCACCAAATGGTGCAAATAGAAGACAAGTCATGTAAATGCCTTGAAGGGAGTAGTCTATTTTCAAAAAAGAGGCATGGTCATGTTCTCATTAATTTGGAATGCCAAAGTCAAAGCAGGATTTGACAATCAGACGGCTTCCTCTTCCCAAGGTTCAAAATACACATGGGCCACTTGAAAAAAGAGCACCAAATTCTCCTCCCCTTTCTCTATATATTTTAAAATTTCTCTTTTAAGAAAGGGGGATACACTCTCTTAGCCTTAAGGCAAAACTCTGCCCAAAAATCTCTCAGGCTTGTAAGGCAGAGCTCTGCCAGATTTTACCTTGAATCAGGACTTAGCATTTTTACCTCTATTTGGACTTGCACTTTAAAGTATATGTCTATTTTCTCCTTTGTGTTAAGTCATTATATTTCATGCTTTCACAGATCGATCACAACATGTCTAGTGCATTATGAAATCTCCTTTCTGCAAGTCTGCCAGAAGTGTCTACAAGAAGAATATAGGTGCCTGTGAATAGGCTACCATAAGTGTGTCTAAGGATGCCTCTGGTAGTTTCTTCCTCCTTGTGTTTTCACGGACCCCTATCTGACTATTGCAAAAGAGATTCCCACTTTAGATGAAGTGTATGGGCACTTCTTCTTGATGAAATGTGTATATTTGGGCTGGGTGGGTCACACTTTTCTAGTGTATCACCTTTTCATTTTTATTCTTGGATTCTATTTTTAGCATCTCTCTCTCCCTTTTCATCCACCCCCTTTTTTCATTTTATTTGTTAGTAGTAGGAGAAACCAGGGCCTAAAAGATACATCAGAGGGATCTAGGCCTCATTTAGATACTCTCCCCTCTAGCTTCGCAAGTCCCACAGGCGAGAGGGGAGTTTCCATTATTGCGTGTGGAAAGGTAGGAGCTCGGCCTCCTACCCCAGGTATAATCCATTGCATCAATAGGTATAAAAGAGGAAGCAAAGCTCAAGGGAATGTTATTAGGAGATGGTTGTGTATATAAAAAGTAGTAGTAAGGTGACAATTTTTTTGCAAATTACTAATGGTCTACCCACCCCTTTCCTAATATACCCCTTAAGGCATGCACTTAGAGAGATTGAGACTCGACATTCTTGCAAAATAGAAAACATCAGTAGTTAATAATGTTTGAAAATAATATGTGTATACATATGGCCCTCTTGAAGATCATCATGTTTTAATAATGTGAAAAATGGGATGGTTCTTAGAGAAAGAACATAGTAACACACAATGCTAAAGCTAAAAAAAGCTATATTTTTAAATAAAAAATAACTAAAATTTAAACAAATAAAAGGGAAATGATTGAAAATAAAAGTAATGTATGCGTACCTTGACTTACCTTTATCACTAGATGGATGTGTTTTATGTTTGTATTTTTAATTTTGAAGGGTGAAGAGACTAATTTTTGACAAACCCAAGGATATAAAACTAAAGAGAAAAAATAAATAAATGTAGGAAAGCCAAGATAACTGATGCTATACGGATATAATGTACTTGAAAATTTGTCAATCTGGAGTGACAAGGACTATGTTAGACCAAATGACCAGGTCAAAATTTGGAGTAAATCAAGTGACTAAAAAGTCAAGGCTACTAAAGACTGAAAAACTCAAAAATTTAAACCTTAAGTAAGAAATACAAACTTACCAAGTCAAATTAAGGATACCTATCAAAAATGATAATCAAACATCAATGTAAATGTAGTAAAAATCCTTACTTCAACAAACATGAGAAAGCAAAAATGGTAAAATAATATTTATGAGTGAGTAGTAACAAACCTTACTCAATCATCAGGGGAAAAAGTGGATAAAAGGAAAAATAACATTGGTGAGTGAGAAATAACAAACTAACATCACGTAACAATGGAAAATGTACATGAAATTAGAAATGGACTTAGGTGTCCAAAAAAAATTAGTACAAAAATAAAACATGGAAAAAGAAGGCAAAGTGATGTTGGGATGTAAAGCAATGGTGTAAAGTAAGTAATCCATAGTTTCTCAAGCATATTATTTTGTTCTAAAGGTAGATAAAACTGAAATGGAGTAGTGTTAGCATGTTTTTAAGATGTGAAGAAGAAGGAATATAGAAGAAGGGAAAATAGATTTAGAATCAAACTATATTTTCAAGGGAAAAATGAAATGGGTGGAGGAGGGAATGAAGGAAAAAACAAGGTAGGGAAATTGTTTATCAAAGTTAAAGCACTCAAATTAACTTTTTCCAAATAAGAGGAATTTAGACATTAAGGACTCTGAAGAACTTCTCTTAGCCGCACAAGTCTGAGATCAATCATTTTATTAGGTATATAATCCCATAAAAACAATATAAATGAAAATTAAAATGGACCTACCTTCCCATAACATGTTACCTATTCCTCAGACCCCTTATAGAGCTATCTGTCTACTATGACAATTAGGTACTTGCATGAGAAAGTAGGTAGCACCATATATTATGTTAAATTATCCTATTCCAATCTAATAGAATACCTCACCCAAATGGACCTCGAATCTATAATGAGACCAACTATGAAGTTTGAGATTTGATTGGAGATAGGATATGTGCTTATAATCATGTCTTTTGGTGTGATTTTGACTTTTAAAATTTGTATGTTTCCTTTTGTTTCAAATGTTTTGGATTTTAAATTTTTGGATGGATTTTTAAATTCCTCATCCATACGTATTTAGAATACTAAACATGGGTGATAAAGATGACTTTAATTTGAATATTTTGGATTTGGATGCTAAGAGAGAGAACTTAGATAGTATGGTGTCTAAGAGTCAAGTTAATTCAGTTGAAATAAAAGTGCTATCTTTAATTTTAACTTGTTTTATCCAATTTGGAGTGAAATGAGAGGAAATAAAGAGGAATGAAACATGAAACAAGTTGAATTACTTCAAATTGTAAAAAATGTGACAAAGGGTGAATAAGGAATACAATGATAGTAAAGTGTGATTCCTTATCATAAGAATGAGGGAACTATTGGAGAACATGAAAAAAATTATTTTAAAAAAAAAATTATCTGTAAAAGAAGTAAAATCCAAAGTTAAGAACAAGGCTCAAAAACTCATAATCATTGCAAACACATTATAGAAAAGGAACACTAAGAAGTAAATGATAAAGATGATATTTTTTAGGAAGGCCAGGTCCTATCCATGGTCTTCCACTGTAACTCACAAAAGAGAAACCCACAAGGGTACTAATAAGTGTTTGGAAAATAATAAAACAAAGATAACAAAAAGGAAATCATGAGGAAGACCACATCCTATCCATAGTTTTACAATGTAACTCATGATAAAAGAGGAAACCAAAGGACCAAAAGGAAGGATTAAGGTTTATAGAAATAGAGAACTGATACAGAAGGTGAGACCCATGTAATTATCCTAAAAAAAGTGTTATAAGCATAAAACATATAAATCATTAAAATAAGGGAATGATTTAGGAAAGATACTTCTTTAGGAATTTCACATTGGTGGGCTATTTGAAAATATGACCTTCATTAGTTTTAAGGTGATAGGTGCTTAGACCAAAGATGTCTTTGAATGAATAAGTGCCTCACCATTTTTGGGAATATTAACCTTTTTTGTCATAAGTTTATTCTAGATTAAGTAAAATAACCCCAACATTAAAATTTCAAACTTTGAATCTTTTATTATGCCATTTGGTAATGTGGGTCTTATATTACTGAATATGTTACAAAGAAGAAATATGGTGTTCATCAAGGGATGGAGAGCATGAAGGCAATATTCACATAATTATTAATTAGGTATGATACCATGAAGAGATATATATAGGAAGAGAATCTCAACTTATAATGGGAGGACTAATTTAGAACCATAGATTAGTGAAAATGGCATTGCCCCAGTGGCAATGCATATGCTAGTATGATAGGCCAAAAGAGAGGGATATAGATGAAAATGATAATCCATGTGGGTTTCAAGAATTATATTTTTGATAATTTTATTAGTGGACACTAAAATACAAAATGGATTTAGAAGCAATAGATAATATAATAATATAATTCTTTGATTAATTTATTATACACACATACATTAAAATATATAGGCACATGATCTCCTACAAAGGAGGAGGATAGCCTTAACAAAGTAACTAAAAAATCCTTATAATATCTCTAATAAATTTTTATCTACTCTATATGTGAGTTAATTATAAAGACTCACCAATAACTATAAACTATATTTAGTGAGCACTAACAACATTTCCCAACATTCCCCCCTTAGTGCGAACATGGGGAGAATGCACATATTTAAGAATTGGAAATAGAATTGTATGCCAATGCATAATTTTAGGTTTTCCTACTATTGTCTAAATCTTTATGCACATGTCTATTAGTATGAAAATAATGAATCCCACATTTATTCCATGTGAACGTAATAAATATTTCACTAGCCAATCATCTTCATAAAGAAAGATGATAGTCAAAGGATTTCTACAATTAGCTACCCTCCCATATAATTATTTACACATTAAATTATATCTACGCTCTCCTTTTCTCCAATCCATTAGAGGAATGAAAATAATGTTCTATTTTCCACACACCATACACACAAATTGAAAAAAAAATTCACACTATTGAAAATAGAAGTCACCACATCATATGAGCCCTATCATTGGTGACTGATGAGAGGATCTAAAAACCTCCTTCCTTCATGCCTCTAAACTCCTACATATTTATTTAGTATAAATAGTCTTCATCACTAAGACAAGAAATATCTTCATCTAAATAAGCCTGTTGACCTATTTTATCATCAAGAAGATCATATCCTTTTTATTACAGTTCAAAACTACATGTCCTAATCCTTTACAATAATAATATTTTATTTTTCCTCTTAGATGAACATGATTTGAATTGTTATTTACCCTTTTTGTATATGCGTTTGGTTTGTTATTTACATATAATACTTCATCTTCTAGTTCTGAATGTTATTTTTGGTCAAGAAGAGTAGAAATTACTCCTTCCAAACTAATATTCACATTGATCAAAGTGAATACCATACTATAAAATACATTAGGCATGCTATTTATAAGTATTGCTTTTGAATCATCTTCTTTAAATTTTTCGTTAGTACCAATGAGTTGATTTAATAAGAAACAAAAATTACTTATATGATCTACCATTTTTTCATTTTCTCCCATCTTCAAACCATATAATCTCTACTTTAATTTTCTATTCATTCTTTCTACTTCAGATCTATTTAACTTGTTGAGTGACTCCTAGATTTCCTTAGCATTTTTTGTGAAGTCCATGTGGTGCAAGTATGCTTTTGACAAACCAAGACCAATAGTTTCAAGGGCCTTTTTATCATTGGCATTTCATCAAGAAATTTATTTTTCATATATGGGTATAGGTACATTAGGTTTGACCATGTCCCATAGATCCTTTTCTATCAAGTGTATCTACATTTATATCTACCACGTATGAAAATCTCAATCATCAAATTTCTTGACAAGACTATATTTTTCCATGGCATATGATTCACAGAATAATTAGACTTGGAAATGAAGAAATGATTAGTTGGGTTAAAGCATCTACAAGACAAAGATTTCTATGTTGTATGTACTTATACATCACCTTTTGGGTAAAATTCTATACAATGGCATACAAATTTGGGATGTAGAGATGTATCACAAAAATTAATGCTAAATTGAGATACATTGAAAATAAGCTATAGATTTGATAAATTTGCTTTGACAATAATATTTAGATCTCCATGTAGATAAAAAAACATGATCGATGATAGATCAGAATGTAAAATACATTCAAAAAACAAAATGTATGGAAAAATGGCTCACACAAAATTTTAAATACTTAATGTGAGATTATGTTGGATGAAGGGCTCATGTATAATTTATATATCTTTCATAAACAACCAAGGTATTGATAGATCTGATACCAAATGAAATATAAAATGGAGCGGGAATAAATGGATAATTTAATAATTCTTTGATTATGTTATTAAACACACATACATCAAAATATATAGGCATATGCTCTCCAATAAATTAGTAGACTAGCCCTAACAAAGTAACTAAAAATCCCTATAATATCTTTAACAAATGTGTATTTACCCTATACTTATAGCTCACTAATAACTATAAACTATATTTAGTGATCACTAACAACATTTACCAACATACTCCCCTTAGTACAAACATGGGGAGAATGTACATCTTCAAGAACTGGAAACATAATTGTATGATAATGCATACTTTTAGGTTTGCATACTATAGTCTCAATCTTGTTACACATAAACTCAATCTTGTTACACATAAACACTAGTATGTGAAGAATGCATCCTATATTTACTCCATGTGAATGTAATGAGTGTTTCACTATCCAATAATCTTCATAAATAAGTAAAGTTAGCTGACCTCCTATACAAATTTTACCACATTCTATTAATTCTAAACTCTCCTTTTCTCCAATCTAGTAGGGGAATGAAAAAATGTTTTATTTTCCACACACCATACACACAACTTGAGAAAAATAAAATTAACACTATTTAAAATAGAAGTCACCACATCATATGGACCATGTTGTTGGTGATTTATTAGAGGCTCTAAAAACCTCCTTCCTTCATGCCTCTGACCTCTTGCATATTTATTTGGTATAGATAGTCTTCATCACTTAGACAAGAAATATCTTCATTCGTGGAGTATTCTTCCCAATCAGTTTATTCATCTAGATAAGAATGTTGATATATTTTATCATCAATAAAATCATGTGCCTTTTTCTTATAGTTCAAAATTAAATGTCTTAATTCTTTACAATAATAACATTTTATTTTTTCTCTCAGAGGAACATGCTTTAAATTGTTCTTTCCCCTTTTTAAAGATGTGTTCGGTTTTTTATTTACATATAATACTTCATATTATAGTTATGAATTTTTATTTTGGTCAAGAAGAGTATAAACTTATCCTTCTAAACCAATGTTCAACTTGCTCAAAGTGCATGCCATACTATAAAATCTCTTAGGCATGTTATTTAGAAGTATTGTTTTTGAATCATCATCTTTAACTTTTTCATTAATACCATCAAGTTAATTTAATAGGGATAAAAAAATATTATATGTTTTGCCATTTTTAATTTTATCCCATCTTAAAACCATAAAATTTAATCTTTAATTTTGTATTCATGCTCTCTACTTCATATCCAATTAACTTGTTGAGTGACTCCTAGATTTCTTTAATAGTTTTTGTGAAGTTGATATGGTGCAAGTATGCTTTTGAAAGACTAAAACCAATAGTTTTGAGGGCATTTTTATCCTTGGAATTCCATCGAGTAATTTATTTTTCATTTATGGGTAAAGGTACATTATTTTTAACCATGTACCATAGATCCTTTTCTATCAGGTGTAGCTACATTTGTATCTGCCACGTATGAAAATCTCAACCATCAAATTTCTTGACAAAAATTATTTCTCCATGGCATATGAGTCATGTAACAACTAGACCAAGAAAGTAAGTAATTCTTAGCTAGGTTAAATCATCTAAAAGATAGATATTTTTATGTTTTATGTATTTATACATCACCTTTGGGTGAAATTCTATACAATGACATACACATTTGGGATGTAGAGATGTATCACACAAAGTAATGCTAAATTGAGATACATTGAAAATAAGCTATAGATTTAAGAAATTTACTTTGATAATAATATTTAAATCTCCATGTAGATGAAAAAACATGATAAATGATAGATTATAATGCAAAATACATTAAAAAAATTCATGGACAAATAGCTCATGCAAAATTTTAATTACTCAATGTGAGACTATGCTAGATGAAGAGCTCATGTAAAATTTATCCATATTTCATAGATGACCAAGGTATTGATATCTATGATATAAAATGAAAAAAAAATGGAGTTAGAATCAATGGAAAATATAATAATTCTCCAATTAATTTATTAAACACACACACATTAAAATATATAGGTGTATGATCTCCTACAAGGGAGGAGACTAGACTTAATAAAGTAACTAAAAAATACCTATAATATCTCTAATAAATGTTTATTTATCCTATACCTAAGTTACTCACAACTCAATAATAAATATAAAATATATTTAGTGATCACTAACAACATTTCCCAACATTTCCTCCTTAGTGTGAACATGGGTAGAATAAACATCTTCAAGAATTGAAAACAAAATCTTATGCCAATGCATACTTCTAGGTTTGCATATTACTCTTTCAATATTGATACACATGACCACTACTATGAAAATAATGCATCCTACATTTACTCCATGTGAATGAAATAAATGTATCACTAGACAATCATCTTTGTAAATAAGTATGATAATAAGAGGATCTCTACAATTGGATGCCCTCCTATACAATTTTTGCCACATTCCATTATATCTACACTCTCATTTTCTACAACCAATAGGGGAATGAAAATAATGTTTTATTTTCCACACACCATACACATAACTTGAAAAAAATAAAATTCACAATATTGAAAATAGAAATCACCACATCATCTAGGCCCTATCATTGGTGACTAATGAGAGGCTCTAGAAACCTCCTTTATTCATGCCTCTGACCTCCTACATATTTACTTAGTATAGATAGTCTTCATCACTAGGATAAGACATATCTTCATCCATGGAGTATTCTTCCCAATCAGTTTCTTTAGTTAGAATATCCTATTGATCTATTTTATCATCAAGAATATCCTATGCCATTTTTTATAGTTCAAAATTGCATGTCCTAATTATTTACAATAAAAATATTTGATTTTTCCTCTTGAAAGAACATGCTTTGAGTTATTTTATCCCCTCTTTAAAGATGTGTTTGATTTTTTATTTACATATAATACTTCATCTTCTAGTTTTGAATGTTCATTTTGGTCAAGAAGAGTAGAAATTAATCCTTCTAAACCAATGTTCCACTTTCTCAAAGTGAATACCATACTATAAAATATCTTATTCATGTTATTTATAAGTATTGATTTTGAATCATCATTTTTAACTTTTTCATTAATACCAATAATTTGATTTAATAGGGAGATAAAATTAATTATATAATCTACCATTTTTTCATTTTATATCATATTCAAACCATACAATCTTTGATTTAATGTTGTCTTTGTAGTCTCTGCTTCAAATCTAATTAACTTGTTAAGTGAATCTAAGATTTCCTTAACAATTTTTGTGAAGTCCATGTGGTGCAAGTATACTTTTGACAGACCAAGACCAATAGTTATGAGGGCCTTTTTATCCTTGGCATTCCATCAAGAAATTTATTTTTCATCATGGGTATAGGTATATTAGGTTTGAACACATCCCACAAATCCTTTTTTATTAGGTATAGCTTCATTTGTATCTATCATGTATGAAAATATCATCCATTGAATTTATTGACAAGACTATATTTCTCCATGGAATATGAGTCATGTAAAAACTAGACCTAAAAAGGAAGTAATGATTCTCTAGGTTAAATCATCTACAATATAAATATTTCTATGTTGTATGTATTTATACATCATATTTGGGTGAAATTTTATATAATGACATACAAATTTGGGATGTAGAGATGTATCATAAAAAGTAATGTTGAATTGAGATAAATTGAAAATAAGCTAAAAATTTGAGCAATTTGCTTTGACAATAATCTTCAAAACTCCACGTAGATAAAAATAATAATTGATGATAGATAAAAATGTAAAATACATTAAAAAACAATATACATGGACAAATGGCTCATGCAAAATTTTAACTTCTCAATGTGAGGCTATGTTGGATGAAGGGCTCATGTAGAATTTCTCTTTCATAGGCAACCAAGGTATTGATAGATTTAATACTAAATGAAATATAAAATAGAGTTGGAAGAAATGTATAATATAATAATTCTCCAATTAATTTATTAAACACACATACATCAAAATATATAGGCATAATATTTCCTATAAAGGAGGAGACTATCCTTAACAAAGTAACTAAAAATACCTATAATATCTCTAAAAAATGTTTATTTATCCTATACATGAGTTACTCATAACAACTCACTAATAAATATAAACTATATGTAGTGATCATTAACAACATTTCCCAACAATCCCCCCTTAGTGTGAACATGGGGAGAATGTACATCCTCAATAACTAGAAACATAATCATCTTCCAATTCATACTTTTAGCTTTGCATACTACTATCTACATCTTGATGCATATGACCATTACTATGCGAAGAACGCATTCCACATTTACTCTATATGAATGTAAAAAATGTTTCACTAGCCAATCATCTTCATAAATAAGTATGTCAATCAGAGGATATATATAGTTAATTGCCCTCCTATATAACTGTTGCCACATTCTATTATATCTACACTCTCCTTTTCTCCAATCGAGTAGGGGAATGAAAATTATTTTTTTATTTTCCACACACCATACACATAACTTGAATAAAATAAAATTCACACTATTGAATATAGAAGTAACCACATCATATGGGCCTTGTCATTGGTGATTGAAGAGAGGCTCTAGAAACCTCCTTCCTCCGTGCCTTTGACCTCTTATATATTTATTTAGTATAGATAGTCTTTATCACTAGGATAAGAAATATCTTCATCCATGGAGTATTCTTCCCAATCATTTTCTTTATCTAGATAAGCTTGTTGATATATTTTATCATCAAGAATATCCTATGCCATTTTCTTATAGTTTAAAATTACATGTCCTAATTCTTTACAATAATAACATTTGATTTTTCCTCTCAAAGGAACATGCTTTGAATTGTTCTTTCCCCTTTTTTAATATGTGTTAGGTTTGTTATTTACATGTAATACTTCATCTTTTGGTTCTAAATGTTCATTTTAGTCTAGAAGAGTAAAAATTACTCCTTATAAACTAATGTTCAACTTACACAAAGTGAATACCATACTATAAAACCTTTTAGATGTGTTATTTAGAAGTATTGCTTTTAAATCATCATCTTTTAAACAAGTTGATTTAATAGGGATCAAAACTTAATTATACAATCTACCATTTTTTAATTTTCTCCTATCTTCAAACCATAGAATCTCTACTTTAATGTTGTTTTCACACTCTTTTCTTCAGATCCAAATAATTTGTTGAGTGACTCCTAGATTTCTTTAGTAAATTTTTATGAAGTCCATATGGTGAAAGTATGTTTTTGATAGACTAAGACCAATATTTATGAGGGACATTTATTCCTCAGCATTCCATCAAAGAAATTTATTTTTCATCTATCAGTATTGGTACATTAGGTTTGACCATGTCCCATAGATCCTTTTCTATCAGGTGTAGCTACATTTGTATCTACCATGTATGAAAATCTTGACCATCAAATTTATTGACAAGATTATATTTCTCCATGGTGTATGAGTCATGCAACAACCAGACATGGAAAGGAATCAATGCCTAGTTGGATTAAAACATCTACAAGATAGATATTTCTATGCTGTATGTATTTATATGTCAACTTTGAGTGAAATTTTATAGAATGACATAGAAATTTGGGATGTAGAGATGTATCACAAAAATTAATGCTAAATTGAGATACATTGAAAATCAAATACATATTTGAGAAATCTACTTTAATAATAATAATCCTTAGATCTCTACGTAGATTAAAAACACAATCTACAATAGACTAGAATTCAAAATATGTTCAAAAAATAAAATGAATGGGAAAATGGCTCACTTAAAATTTTAAGTTCTCAATGTGATACTATGATGTATGAAGGGCTCACGCATAATTTATTTATCTTTCACAGGTGACCAAGGTATTGATAACTCTAATACCAAATGAAATACAAAATGGAGTTGGAAACTTTGATTAATTTTTAAACACACATACATCAAAATATATAGGTATATGCTCTCCTACAAAGGAGGATATTAGCCTTAACAAAGTAACTAAAAAACACCTATAATATCTCTTAAAAATGTTTATTTACCCTATATATGAGTTACTCTAAAAAACTCACTAATAACTATAAACTATATTTAGTGAGTACTAACAACATTTCCCAATAACCTCAGCTTGGCCATTACAATTCAGATGGTAAGGTGTGGAAAATCTATGATTGATTTTAAATTTAGCACAGCTATTTGATGTATTTATTTTTAAAATTACCACCATTTTCTAAAATGATAGTATGAGGAACACTGAAGTGAAAAATGATTTGATTAAGGATGAATTTGCAGATGGTGGTACTAGTGACATTGATGAGGGGCATGTACTCAACCTATTTGGTAAAATATTCTATGGTGGTGAGAATAAAGATATGCCCATCTTGATGTCAAGGTAATTTTCCTATGAGATCTAATCCCCATATAGAAAATGGCCATGGATACTCTATGGTTTGAATCTCAATTGGAGGTTCATGAATTAGATCATCATGAAGTTGGCAAGAAATACACTTTTTATAAAATTTGATGGCATCCTTTTCAAGAGTGGTATATAAGTATCTCATACATAAGCATTTATAGGCTATAGAATGTCCACTATATTGGCCACCACAAATGCCCCCATGTGTTTTTTCAAGAAGAGGAGGAACCTCATATTTGTTAAAATAGTGGAGGAAGGTACCTTCAACATTGTGATAATATAGTTATAGTGAAATACATAATTTAAATATTGTTTGATAATGTGAGTATTTTCATGAGAATCAATGTTTGGAAGATATGTTTGGTTTTTAAAAAATTGAATAATGTCTTTGTACCATGGGATTTGTTGAATGGTGATGACCTCAATGTGGTAGATGAGTGAATATTATAATTGAATGGAATATGGGGATTTTATTATTTGGATAAGAAAAGTGAAATTGGTAAGAAATTGGTGCGGATGAAAAAGAGATGCTAAAGAAGTAAGTGAATCAACAATAGAATTTTGATCTTGAGAGATAAGATCAATGGTAAAATAATTAAAACATTTGGCAAGGATAGGTTCAATTTGATGATAAATAATTATTTTTTTGATTTTGCATTGATAATCACCATTAACCTAGAAACAAATGAGTTTGGGGTCTCCTAAAGCATGAATACATGTGATATATAGATAAAGGGATGTGTTCATGCCTAGGATTAATGATTTTTACTCTGCCATGTTATTAGTAACATAAAATGTAAGGTAGAATGCCAAAGGGATAATTTTACCAAGAGGACTAGTAAGGATACATCCTACCCTAGCTCCTTGAAGACATTTGGCACCATCAAAATGAAGGGTCCAAGTATCTTCATGAAATCAATAGTAATTTCAAGAAGTTCTTTGATAAATAATTTTGGTTTAGTAGAGTTTTGGAAGATATAGGACTCTTCAAGATTACTTACTTTAAGATCAAAAGTAAAATGATGGAAGTAATATTTCAGAGATATGGCTTGATTGAGACCTTAAATATAGAAAATATTATCATCTAGAATACTATCTTGAAGGTGGTCGATAGTTGTGATTGGATTGGTAGTAAGTTAATCATTAATGATTTGTATTTTGATAGATTTATGTGTAATAATTCAAATATTAAATTCCATGAGAAGAACCATCCACTTTCCAATTCTATCTTTGGAAGGAAAGTCTTTAGAGAAGAAGTGATGGAGTGGATCAAAAAGAATAATAACGCAAGTGGTTTGGTAAAGCATATAATATCAAAGTTTTTCAACAACAAAATGTATGACAAGGCAATCATGTTATACTTTTGTATAACATTTCTCATAGCCGATGAGGCCCTAAGTAATATAATATATGGCATATTACCTCCCAATATCATCTTGTTGGGAAAGCAATTCTCTAACTCATATGAGTGTGGAGGAGGTATATAATATTAATGGAAAATAATTTGAAGGTAAATGAAGAGTAGGCAGGTAAATCAATTATTCATTCATATTTTCAAATACTTTTTGACAAAGATCTATCCATTCTAGAGCATTACCTTTCTTGAGAAGAGAATTGATATAATGGATATGGTAAGCCATTTAAAAGATGAACCATCTATTTCACCCAAGCTTACTGAGGTAAGTGTTAATATTTGGAATGGAACAAGGGATGGGCATGTTGAAAATAATATTTATTTTAGTGGGATCATCATTAATTCCATGAAGGGAGACTAAGAATCCTAGTAGTTTTCTATATGTGACACCAAAAACACACTTGTAGGGATTTAGTTTAACTTTATATTTAATGAGGTGATCAAAGATGATAGTAAGGTCAAAAAGATGAGTCTTGCATATTTTGGATTTGTAAATGAGGTCATCCAAATATGTTTATAAAATATTGTGAATGATATCATGAAATATGTGGGTCATCACTCGTTGAAAGTTAGCTCCAACATTTTTGAGGCTAAAGGGCATTTTAAGGTAAACATAGGTGCCCCATTATATGGTGAAAGTTGTTTTATGTTGGTCTTTGAGGGAAATGTGAATTTTTTTATAACCTAAGAAACATTCCATAAGGAACAACATTTGATATCTAGTAGTCAAATCAATGATGACATCTATAAAAGGTATAGGGAAGTTATCCTTGGTACAAGTAAGATTGAGATTAAGAAAATCAATGCAAATGTGAATGAATATGGTGATTTTATTCTAAATAGGGACATTATTAGAGACCCATTCAAAATAGTCCATGGGCTTGACAAAATTAGCATTGAGAAGTTTGATAATTTATTTATGTCATAAATTTGAAACTTCAAGTGAAAATTTTTATTAATTTTGTTACACAAGTTTTTCATCAGGTTAAGTGATGATGTTGTGTACCATGATGCTAAGGTTAATACCAAGCATATCCTCATAGGACCAAGAAAAATTATCATGATATGTATCAAATAATAAGCTAAAGTTATCATGTTTAGTTAGTGTGAGTTTGAAAGAGACTATAACTGGTTGAGGGAATGATGGTGTACCATATTTGATTAGAGTAGTTTATTTGATAAGCATAGCATTTCCATCTTAAAAATGATATGGTGCATTAGGTAAAGATAAAATGGGATTTGATTTAAGGTTTATTCTAGTAATGAAGTTGTTGAAATAAGGGGCTTTTAACATGAAATTATTGAGTTTTTGATGTTGTCAAGGTAGTTGAGGTTCTCAGTCATGAAGCAATTAAAGAATGTCTTCATCACTAGGTAGAGTGGGAAGAGAACCATAATAATTTACATCTACTTCAAGATAAATAATTATATTACCATGGTGGTCATATTTATAATGTATTCGACATACATATGTGGCCTTGACATCTAATGTAATCTTAGGAGTAGGTGGATTAGGGGAAAGAGGTTGATCATATTTGATTGGTTTGTCATTAACATCATTGATAGGGAAATTATTGGATGTAATTATTGGATTTATATGTCGTATAAAAGATGCAAGAGTTTATAGAGGTTTAAAAGATAGGATTTTTTTGACCACTTAGGGAGTATCAATGAGTGGAGAATTAACATGAGGTACATGACCTTGAAGTGCTAATTTAGATGAAGTGGAAATGGTATGAACAACATGATTGAAATCATGTATATGGGTTAGGGTTTTTTGATAATGTTAAACATTCAAGTCTCATGCTTAAGCTTGGGCCATGATGTAGTTAGCATCATACGTTGGATAAATTTTACATGCTTGAGATTCAAGAGGAATTTTAGAAGGGAAAATACCTAAATCATTTATTTATGTGGAGACATGATTAAAGTGTCTTGGAAAAATTTGGCCACTTAATAATCATTGCATGTGAAGGCATATTCTATGTAAGAGGCTTCTTGAAAATTGCATGGAGGGGGAAATTAGTGATTCTATTAATGAGAGGGATGGTGCAATCACAAGGTAATAAAGAAGAAAGAAGCCACTATGATATGTAAGGAGGTAGTTTAGTAGTGTTGTAAGTATGTTTCAATTCATTAGGTTCATCATCATATGAATCAACAAGAGTAACATGTAAATCTAGATTGATGGTGATAAATTTAGGTAAGGGAGCACCATTGATTATTAGAATGGTAGGAATGTGATATTGTGATTTAGTATTGGGAAGTTAAATACTCCAAGGGTTGGGATCGATCTCATGTTTATACCCTTTACCATAATGAAGGAACTTCATACATTGGCTACTAGAAGAGGTGATATCCCTCACTCAATGAGTCTATGGTTATCCTAGGATTATGTTTTAAGATGATGGTGAATAAATGACCATAAGTCTAGTTCGAATAGTCTTAGGTCCAATTTTAAGAGGGAGACAAATAAAACCAAGTGGTTTTTTATTATCTTTATCAAATCTAGGACAAGTTAGGTGGGTTTTCTTGAGATGATCTTTATTATAGCTAATTTTTTGAATGAGACACAAAGATGTCACATTAATACCAGACCCTTTTTCTATCAAAACTTTATGAATGAGGGTGTTATTGATGGATATTTTAATGAATAGGGGTGGATAATCAACATGAAAGAGGATCTCATTTTTAATCATGTCTTCTTTGATAAATTTGATGGAAGGTTTAAAAGAAGGATAAATAGAATCAATGGTATAAACATTGGTTGGTTGAGGCTCAAGAGAGAGTGGTTCTTCTTCTATAGAAGACAAGTATTCAATTTCTTGTAATTATTGCATGAGGAAATTATGATGATAATGGGGTGTGAACTAACTCCATAAGAGGAATATTTCAAGGCATGGAGTTGAGTTCTTCTAAGAAGTTCCAATGGGATTTGGAAGAAGAACTAGTGCAAGGTTTAGAAGGTAATTTATACTTTGAAGGGATGGAAGTGGTTGGTGTTTTAGAAGAAGGAGATGGTTCCTTATCAACTTCTGAAGCTAGGTGAGTGGTTATAGTATATTTGAGGAGTTGCTCTTCTAAATATGGTTTCTTAGTTTTAGTGATAAGATCTTTGTGAGCTAGTTTTCAATGATAATTGACCTTAGTTACATTGACATATTGAGAATTATTTTAATAATTTTCATAGTTGGAATTAATGGAACAAATATATTTGGTGTCTTTTTGAGTGTTAGATGTGGAAAAATATTTTGGGTTATTAAAAGAAGACACTTTGGGAGCTTATATTTTTTGAGAATTGGTATTTTACTCTTGACAACAGAGTTGGACCATGGATTCATGATTGAAGGAATCAATAAGCATATAGAAAAAAAAATTGACCCTCTACATGTTTCATGGGAATGACCAATGTTAGAATGGAACTAAAAATATTGGCTAGGGTCATACAATTTAGGAGGATTATTAGGATAAGTAAATGGTTTGGAGGGCACTAATTTTTTTTCATTTATTACACAATCAATAGTGTGTGAGAAGATGGGGAAATGACAACTTTAACAACTCCTGGCTTAGTTTGAGGAGTATTTCTAGTGATTGAATGAGTAGAATTTTGAAAATATCCCTTGAGGAATTCAATATTATGTTCAAATTATTTCATTAAGAATTCTTAATGCTTGACTTGGTTAAGAGATTCATTAAACATTTGAGGGGAAAAAAATTGAATCTTATATTGAATAGGAGTCAAAGTAGTTACAAAGACTTTAAATGGATTATAATAAGTCATGTCATGATTAACATTTTGGGCTAAAGATTTCCATTATTTGATAAATTTAAGAGCTGATTCAGTGGGAGATTACTTAGCATTGATGAAATGGCTAAGGTAATTTTTGAGAAGATCATTATGTTGAAAATCTTTAACTAAAGTAATGAATAAATCCTCTAGTTTCCATATAAAATATTGGGGAAGTGGTTATACCATTACAATACATCACTAGTGAAGGTTTTAACTAGAAGTTTAGTTGTGGTGAAAGTATTATTTTGGATCCACTCTTTGTAAATATTACCAAATTTACTAGAAAATGATGTAGGGTTTTGAGTCCCATAATAATTAATAGTGTTAAATATGTTACCAATATCAATGGAAATAATAAAAGGAGCTAAAGGTTCTTTTTGAATGTTTTAAAACATATTGTTATTCATGATAAGCTGGGTAATGACATTTCCTTGACATCTCTAAGAGGTGGAGGAATAAATTTTTGATTATTTTCAAGGATTAGAACCATAGGATGATTAGCCATATTGATCAAATGATGTTGTAATTACATTCTTTGGGAGGTGTTAGATATTTGCAATATATTCAATTGTTACATGATATGTGTAAGAAATTATGTTATATCAATTGGTGGGTTGGTATTTTTAGGACTCACAAAATTAGTATTAAGGGGAGGGTTGTTAGGAGGTGGATTACTAGTGGGGTTGTTAGATAAACTTGTGTCAATTGCTCCCACATTGTGTTAAGATGCTTAAATATGGGAATTGTCTTGATTAGTAAAAAAAGAATTTGATCCACATACCTCATCTTGATGCATGATTTGAACCATGTTATAATAACCATATGAGAGAGGAAGATAAGTAATCAAAGAGTGAGGTTTCTCTTGGGAGGTAAATAAAATAAAGAATACCCCATATAGTGTCATAATGGATTTGGGTTGTCCAAAAATATTATGATAGGGGATTTCATTAGTCTTGATGAGAAGAATAGGATTTAAGAAAGAATAAAGAGAAATCAAGGATAGAGCCAACCAAATAGAGAACTAAGACAGTTAGATAGAAGAATAAGGTCGATCAATAAGGTTATCTAATAGGTACCAAGTCAACTGGGTTGATAGAGTACTACTAAAACATAGGCTGATAAGAGTACAAAGTCATATGGGTTGATTATGGACTACAAAATAGAGGAAATAATAGAAAGATAAGAGACACATTCATGCAGGTCAATCACATACTACAAGCAAGAAGAAAAATATAGTTTGTGATAGATTATATCAAGAAAAATGATAGTGTTCTAAAACATGGGAAATTTTCTTAAGATAATTAAAGCAAGAATGAAAGCAAACACACAAATAATTAGATAAATTTTTTAACATCCCCACTGGGATTTACTAGCATAAAGTAACTCTTTAAAATGTAATTCCATGTATTCTTTCATTAGATTTCACCATGAGAATATAATTAGTGATCCTAACATAACACACTAAATATGTTAACCATAAAATAAGCTATAACATCTATTAGTTACTGATCATTAACATAATATGAAACAAAACATAACTACCTATCGAAAATAATTACATATTTCCAACCAAAGTTGGTATAAAAATTTAGCCACTACTATCAATGTATAATGAGTAAATAATCACATTTCCATTAGGAATAATGTTTCAATAATAAATATGATACTAGATACAAGGCTTTATGGATCATGAGTCTCACAAACTCACGTATCTATGGAAATCTCAAGTGTAATCTCTAAATGAGTATTATTATGGGGAGGTAGAGCATCGTCCCTATACATTCCCTTAATTAGGGAATGTTCCTCCCTTCATGTATGGGAAGATAGTGATGGTATGGGAATCTAGAGAGACAATATAGTACCCATATGCTTTTATATATATATATATATATGATGTGTAACATAAATAAAATAAGTTCTAACATGATATAGCATAAACATGTAAATAATACATATGAAATGACAATATTTAACTAAACATTACTTTGGTAAAAGTTTTAAAATAGTTAATGATCTCTGAGATCAGTCAAATTCATACATACCACTTGATTGGATTACCTTCATCTAAAATTGGTGATGCTAAGTAATATAGTGAAGTGCATCTCAATAATTGTTTAGTACCAACAATGTGATATTTGATTAGTATAAAATATAACCAATAGATTCAAATAGATTAATTCCTACTAGTAGGCATAAAACATGCTTAATATATGAATAATAAAAAATACATAAATTTAGTCCATCAAATGTATTCGATTAATTTAATTATATTATTTATCACATAAGTAATAAACATAAACAAGTACAATCTATACCAACCAAGTATAAT
>JARHVA010011207.1:20000-30000 GCA_037957365.1 Torreya grandis | reverse complement strand
ATCCATATTTATCATTCATGATTTACATGCAACTGTTAGCACAAAAATCATGGTTCTCTATGCATAATCCCCATTATTTGGCAAAATTGAAACTAATCCCATTTAACCCCATTTTGACATATCCAAGAAAACCCTAATTCTCTCAAATTTTCCCCAAGACTTTTTAATCAATTTTTTATTCCTTTATTTTTGTTATGGTCTTCTTAACATTACATGCCCATGGATCAACTTCATAAAATTTCACTATTGATATTACTATCAATGATAACTAACACTTTGAACATCACCATTGACTATGCATTTAAATAATGACTTAGGTTTAGTTCTTAGGATAAAAATTAAGTCTTTTTAATAACTTAGTAAAGATAATCAATCATCACGAATTTGAATAATAAAGTGATTAGTATAAAGTCAGTTATATTCTTGTAACTGAAATGGTAAATCACACAACTATTATACCAAAACATAATGGTATTATAACAACATAGTCATTGTTATTACTAATTGATATAGGCTATCCAATGCCTTTAGTTATGCTTTATATTTTAAGGCATTAAGTCAAATAATGATATTTCCCTAATATCATAATGATAACTAGATAATGTTCTAAAATATTATGAGGACATTCTTGGTTAGTTTATAAATAGTTTTAAATAGATACTAACAGATAGATTTACCAAATTATCAAAAAAATATTACACATAATCATAGATTCATTAATATGATATGATCAAAATAAACATTATGCACTTAGTCAAAGTAATATAACCATAATTTAATCACACAAAATTAGATCTTCACAAGCATTAAACTAACTGAATCACAACTAACACATAATCAATTATCTAAATGTAGATAACATCAAGGATGCATTAAAGCTAACAATCCAAATAATGCATATAATGAGTGATATCTATCATGGTGTGCATGGGTTCTAGTCAATCTTCTATTGTCCACCCAACACCTCCATCTACGTCATCCTCTCTGATGATGCTCTCCCTCCATCATTATTTGAGGAATGAATCTCTCTTGCATCCAACTCATGATTAAAAGGTAGGTATCCCATAAAATCATGATATATATCATGAAATACTACTATAAAAACTAATCAACATGATCATAACGTAAATAATATACAATATAGTTAACTCATAGCAATAAAATCATGTAATAAAAGTAACATAAAAGTATCCCATAATAGCATATGACTTACAACTTAACTAAATAGTAATTAATAATTTAACAACTATAATAATTCATAGATAATCAGGTAAATTAGCTTAGTGAGAAATTAGTATGTGACATATTTCCCACCTATATATGGTAATTATCCCAATGACACTTATTCAAACACTAGTTCTAAATTAAAAACATTATTCAGTAGAAAATTAACATAGTATGAAGCATCAAATCAAATAAACAAATGTAGAAATAGCTTGTAAAACTCATCATAGTCCTCCCAAGTAGAACTATCCTTAGAGTATTATTTCGACAAGACCTTGTACTATGACATCACTTTATTAAGAAAATGAATTTTTTAAGTGTTAATTACTTTGATTGGTTCTACCATGACCACCTTGGGATCCAGAGCCTACAAAGCATTCTAATCCAAAATATGTGAAGGATTAGGTATATACTTTTTAATATAAGATACATGGAAGACATTATGAAATAGATCTAGGGTTGGTGGCAATACAAGCCTATACGATATAGGATTGACCACTTCCAAAACCTTGAAGGGTCCCACATATCTTGGTGAAAGTTTCATTGAATCCCTAAATTTAATCGAGTTCTTATGTAGTTTAGCCCATAAGAACACTTTATCACCTACTAAAAACTACCTATATATTCTCTTTAGATTAACATAAATCTTTTTTATATTATTGGACTCGATCAATCTACACCTAATTGATCTAACTTGATCTTCCATTTATGAAAGCATCTTAGGTCTAAAGACTAACCTATCTTCCAACCTCTCCCAATTGATTGGTGTCCTACACCTTGCTCTATAGAAAACATCAAATGATGTCATATTCAAAGATAATTGGTATGAATTATTGTAATAAAAATAAAATAATCTAAGGTATTCCTCCCACTTGTATTTTTTATCCATGTAATACATAAAAAGGAGATCCTCTAACACCTAATTGACTCACTTAGTCTAATTATCAGTCTATGGATGATATACAGTGTTGAAGTTTACTTACATACCTAAAGATAAATTTAAAGTTAAACAAAACCTATAATTCATCTATGGATCATGATCCAAAATTATCTTCTATGAAAATACATGAAACTAATACACTTATTTTAAAAATATCTTTGCAAGAGTAGGTGCATCATCTATCAAATTAACTAGTAAAAAATGAGCTACCTTGGTTAGTTTATCAACTACAACTAAGATCATGTCATGATTATTTCATGACAATGGTAAACATTGGATAAAGTCAATATTGATCACCTACCACTTTCATTCTAGTATGTCATGTGGATATAATAATCCAGTTGAATGCACATGTTCAACTTTCACATGTTGACATTCCAAATTGTTAGGAACCTAGTTCTTAAAAAAAACTAAATGACAATAAATCACTCATATATTGATAAACATGATAATTACATACACCATTCCTTTTATGGAAGGAATAAATTTATATCATAAGCCTCTTTTAGGGGGAAACCTCTTATTAGATCAAGATATAATTATAAATGACTTTTTTGATGCCTAACACTAACCTATACCCCTTTATTTATACTAATTAATATCTACATAACTCCTTACTCTTATGCATGTGGTACTAAACCACTATTTACTATTCTATTATCTATTCTACTATTATACCACTCTTTAGGTATATTACATTCCATCCCTAGTAAATATGTTTCACCTTTGAAACATGATAATAAATAGAAGGACCAAATGAAGGCTAAACCATACATATGAAAAATAGGTTGAAGACCAGATAGAGGCACATCTATGTATCCTTTTCTACTTCTATTTCTTTCTCCTATGTTTGGATATGAACTTGTACATCAACAAGGTAAACATGAACACTATAATTAAAGGTTAAAATATAATTTGAACCATGATGATCATATTCTCAAAGTGAGAGAAAGGTTACTCAAAATAGTCATATTGATGAATGAATTAGAATTACATACCATCCCACTTAGCATTTTTCACTAAGGGATTTGAAGACTTGGTTCCCTACTTAGGATCGATGATTGTCAGGTTGGGCTCATTAATGGATTACTCAAGTATAGTGATTTAATAAATGGGCTCATTGATGACCTACTCAAGCACTTTGGATGCTTGATTAGGGTCTACAAGTGCCTTATTGAACTCTTTTGGTGCTTAATCCAATGCTTGGGATGCTAGCTCAGGATCACCTGGGGCTTGTTTGGGCACTTTTATTACTAGCTTAGGTGTTACAAGTACATGTTCCAATGTTTTTATAGTTTAAATAGGGGGTTTTGTGTGGAGAAATTGTCATTTGATGTGGTCTTTAGAGAGTTTAACCAATCCCACTACTTCCATCATTATTTGAGTTTGCCACATTTGAACCTATGCTCGGATCTCATCTTGAATTCCATTGATGAAGCATAAAATGAAAAGTGTAGTAGAGATGCCATTGGTTAATGTCTAAAACTTATTTTGATATTCCCTAATAGTACCAATTTTTTAAAGTTGAGTTAATGCACTAGTGAGATTAGCGCTGGAGAAAATGGGAATCCCTATGAGAATCAGAGGAGTAGACATAAATTTAAATAAAAAATGTATCCATACAATGATATGGACTAGAGCATGATGAGACAAACTCAATAAGAAGACTATAGTGAACAATACTAAACTAAACTATACTTGATGAAGATATTACACACATTAATGATTGACTGACCAATAAGATTAGTAGACACCAAATGACTTCATGCCATGACTAATATCTTGTACTTTGTCACTAAAACATGAAAATAAATGAAAGACCACTTATAATTATTAAATAAAAATTATTGACTAAAAAGATAGTTAATTAACTAGACAAATGGAAATCCATAGAATTAAATAATTAAATCTGAATAACAAAAGAGGTGAACACTATTTAACATAGGGTCACTAGAAACTTAAGACTAGAGATATAGTGTAAAATATTAAAAATAAATTACACCCAAATATTTAATAAAAACCCAAAACTAAAATAAATATTTACATATTGCATCAAATGCTATGAGGTGTGACATAAAGAAGACACATATCATTAATGTTTTAAACTGACCTAGTTAAAAATTAATAGAGTTGAGACTAGATATATTAACTTTGACAAAACTAAAACCTAAATAATAAAAATTAAAGCCAATACTAACACCAATTTATAGGGAACAAAAACATGGGTTTCTAAAGTGTTTTCAAAAATAAAATGGTGGGAAAACTATGGGTTAACACGAGAGGTGGTTTCAATCAAAAACTATGAATTGATTTGGGCCAAATTATGGGCATTATGGGTATCATTGTAGGGTATATATGTGGGGCCAAGGCCAATAAAGGACTCAGTTTATGTATACACCATAAGGTGGAGGGGAGAGACATGTTATGGTTTGATGCAAAGGAGAAGATAGTTCATGAAGATGTAATGAAGATTGAAAATGGAAAAGGAATGGATGTAGCCATGAAAAGTGGGTGAAGATCAAATGTAGGTATGCAAAGAGGGTGAAGATCAAAGATCAACAAAGAGATTAAGATAGACAATGAATCTTGATGTAGATTTTTTATGGAGGTATGGTGAGTGGAGGTCATAGCTTGTTGAGAGAATCTCAAGGAGCTTATAGAGGAGGTAGTAGGGTTGAAAATTGATAGTTTAAGAGGCAAGTGGGATATGTGAGTATGTTGGAAGGTAGAAGGAGCTTCAGGAAGTGTTTAGGGTGCCATCAAGGTGAAGGAGAAATTTTTTAGAGTGTAATATTACAATGGATGATTTTGTCGATGCTATAGAGCTACTAAATGTGAGAATATTACTTTTGGCTTAGAATGACATTATTCACCAGCTAATCATGTACCTAGAAGAAGATGCATTGATTAAAATAAGATCCAAAGTCCCATGCCAATGTAGATCCTAAAATATGATCTGAGTGTATAAATAAGTGTAATGAAGATCATGTTGAGGGAGGAGTAAAGCAAAAAATAGATGTCATTGAGTGGAGAGAAAACACTACCTGACCTTGTCCTTCAAACCCAAATATGCTAATGCAAATTTTGGATGACACTAATCTAATATAGATTTGGAGTCATGAAGGGAGATAGGAGAGTGTGGGGAACTTGACCCAGGTGCTATGGAGATAATATGAAATATGTACCAGAATACTATAGACAATAATATAGCTGAGAGATAATATGAGATTCTACATAAAAATTTAATATACTAGACAAACAATAGACATCTATAATATTTTTGTGTTGGTTTTGATGTAATGAATACTAGATATGATTGAAGATTGGAAATGATTGAAAACTATCTCTCTAATCACAATGAAGTATCTCTCTAATCAAAACTAGAAAAAAATTGGCCCTAAAAAGTGCACTAATACTAGATGTTAGGAACCTATTTCCTAAAAATAACTAAATGATAATAAATCACTCACATATTGATAAACACATTGATTACACACACCATTCCTTTTATGAAAGGAATAAATTTATATCATGGGCCTCTTTGAGGAGGAAAACTTCTATTATAGCAAGCTTTAATTACAAATGATTTCTTTTATACCTAACACAACATCTACCCCTTTATTTATACTAATTCTCATCTACATAACTCCTTACACTTATGCATGTGGTACTAAACCACTATTCACTATTCTATTATTATAACCCTCTCTAGGTACATTACACAAACAATGTGACATAAATTATGTTTCATCTTTCCTGATTCCCTTACAAAAATAGAGTGGTCTAAACTCAGCCATGAGCTTGGTTACTCCTAGTTGTCCTAAATATGGGTCATTGTGTAGTTACTTTGGCATTGTGTTGTTGAATTAGGATTGTGATCCCCAGATTTTATCTATCTAGTACATACATCCTTCCATTATATCACAAAATAACATAATTTTCTATTATATATCCTTTACACCTAGGATTTTGAGCATTCTTAGATAATGCTTTCCTGACCTGATCATATAATTCATTTCTTAGCAAGAATTCCATCACTTGATCCCTGAAAGTACTCCTAATAATAGCCATGACTACTATGTACCTCATATAACTTAAGGCATCATATAAAATATTTTCCTTCTTTTTTGACATAATTTATATCAAAATCATAGTAGGATAAAAAATTTAAGCAACCTCTTTGACAAGAATTTAGATTTGGTTAGATGAAGATATACTTGAGTCAAAAGTTATCATTATTGAGCTCAAATGATTTTACCAAGAAATAATGCCTCCAAAATTGTAAAATATGAATAATTACTATAATTTATAGGTTATGATGGGCATATTTCATCTCATAAGGCTTTAAATTCCTTGGTTTATAGGCCACCACTACACCATCCTACACAAGGACTCCTCCAAGTCCATCCCCAAATGCATTTGTGATCACTAAAAATTGACCCTTGGGATTAAGAAATCTTAGAATTGGTGTTGAATTAAGCCTCCTTTTCAATTCCTAAAAAAATGCTTTACACTTCTATAACTAGATAAAAATTTGGTTCTTACACTGCAAAGAGGTAATTGGATTAGATATTTTAGAAAAAATCAGAATGAATTTTTTGTAATCCTACTAATCCCATGAAAATTATTACCTTGTAGACATTATTTGGTGTTAACCACTCCATAATGGATCTTAACTTTGATATATCTACTGAAATACCATCCACATAGATAATATGTCTCATATATTACACTTTATTTTGGAAAAATGCTCACTTAGACAACTTATTGTACAACTTATGCTTCTTAAAACATTACAAAAATAGTTCTAGATATTGAAGATGTTCTTATTCATATTTATAATATATAAGAATGTCATCTACAAAGACCAAACAAAATGATCTAAATAATCTCTGAACACACAATTTATGAGATTCATAAATGTTAAAAGAGAATTGTTCAACCCAAATGGTAACACTATGAACTCATAGTGCCCATATCAAGTTCCAAACATTGTATTTGGAATATCCTCATTTTTTATTCTCAATTGATGACATCCTAATCAAAGATAAATATCATAAAATACTATTTCCCCTCACATTTAATCAAAAAGATAATCTATATAAGGTAACAGATACCTATTTTTGATAGTCACTTTATTCAACATTCTATAACCAATACAATGCCAAAGATTATTATCCTTTTTGATGAAGACAACTATCTCACCCCATGGTGACACACTTGGTCTAATCAACCCTTTTAACAACAACTCCTAGATTTGAGCCTTCAATTCAACTAATTCATTGGTTTTCATTTTATATGGTGCCTTAGATTGAGGTTCTGATCTAGGTATTATATCAATTGAGAAATCAAATTCATGTTTAGGAGGTAATCCTAGAAATTATTCTAGAAACACATCATGAAAATTCTTAAGAAAAGATTAATCTTCAGTAGATGTTTCCTTAGATTATTTCATTTCATTTATCTTGATGATAAATCCTTGGTATCCTTTTCCTTGAGCCTTTTTGAGTTGCATTTCAAAAAATTTCCTAAGCCTCAACTCTCTTTTATCATTATAAATTTGTGTCTAATTTCAAAAAAATTTAGGAGACTCAACCTTCTTCAGATAATAGTCAACCTTGGATTTATGATTCATAAGACAATTGGATCCTAGGAAAACATCATATGACCATAATAGTGTTGCATAAAGATCCACTACTATTGTGAATTTAGACAACCTAATATTATCTTCAACTAAACACTTTTCAACTTTAACATTTGACTCATTATCATATTATACTGACCATGCATTTTTCATTACTACAAATTTTCTAGATAACTTAAGTAGTTTTTAAGGAGATATAAAAAATTATGAATCACCTGTATCTATCAAAATGGAAACTAGATATTCAAAAAAAGTACTTATTACTTTTATGGGTAAAGCTTATAATTTATCTTATGGATTATCAACTATCACATGAATACATCGTTGAAATGTTCCTTGCTAAGGAGCAAAACCTTTGTTCCTTGAATTATCTTGGGTACACTCATGATCAAAATGGTCAACTCCACAAATGAAGTAACCTCTAGGTTGTCCCTTTCTATCAAACTATTGGTTTCCCTTAAAACCACATTTAAAACCATTATTCTGACTCTTGAACAACTATTGAATCTAATATTCTAACTCTTTAACTGACTCTTGGATTCTTCACTCCTATGCTTCCAATTCTTATTTTTAAGGTTGAATTAGAACTTAATTTTTTTATTAAAATTATCTCTGACATGAAGAAGATATTTTAACTTTTGTTCCTATTTTAATTCATTCTCAAATCCTTTGTCCCTGGTATATGGTCCATGAACATCCACCTCTCCACCAATCTAGAGTCTTAATCCCATGATGAACTTCCTAATTTTAAACCTCTCATCTGCTTGATACTAAGGTACATACTTTAAAATCATGGTGGACTATTCCTATTAATCATTCAAGATAGGTCTCCTTACTTTTTATTTTGAAAATTTAATATATTTTGGTCAAAGTATAACTGTGGAAGTCATCATGATCTAAACAATGTTACAAATTGCTCCCATGTAGTGGTGATTGAGTTAATATTCATTTCTAATTTTTTATTGGCCCATAATGTAGCTGGTTCACCATCCAAATAGTAATCTCCCCAAACTAATTTGGTGACCTTTGATTAGTTTTAAATCTCTAAATACTTTTCCATCTCATTCAACCATGCTTCATCTTCATATCCCATAATGGTTCCATCAAACCTAGGTGGATTCACTTTTTTCATGTCTCTAGCCAATTCTAGAGCTACTTGTGCTATTGCATCCTAAATCACTTCCTCATGTATTTAATATAAAGGTATTTACTAATCAATAATATGTTATTTAGGCAAATCTTTATGGGATTTCTATTTATGTCCTTGAATTTCCTATTTAAGGGATATAATTTAGTCCCTAGTTTCATTCATGGATGTAAGAATTTGATCCAACTTTATTGCTTTCTCAGTGGTAAATTGGTTAGGATAAAATAGAGGGTTATTATAATTAAAATTCTAATAAATATCACTAGATACTATAGCCCACATAATTATCCTTTCTACTAAATATAATGATATGAAAATGCTAACAGACTCGTTAAGTCCTAAATTTCAAGCCATAACTTTGATACCATAATGTAGCATCCCCACTAGGATTTACTATAATAACATAATATATATATATATATATATATATATATATATATATATATATATATATATATTTAATTTAATTACACATATTCTTTCTTTATATTTCATCAATATAATCTAATTAGTGATCTTAGCATAACACACTGGGTGTGTTGACCATAAAATAAACCTGTAACATCTGTTGGTTACTGATCACTAACATCATATGAAACAAAACATAACTACATATAGAAAGTAGAAAGTAATTACATATTTTGATCCATAGTTGGTACAATAATTTAGCCTCTAATATCAATTTACAATGAGTAAATAATTACATTTCCATTAGGAATAATGTTTCAATAATAAATACAATACTAGACATAAGGTTCCATGGATCATGAGTCTCATGAACTCCAGTATCTATGCTAATATCAAGCATAGTCTCTAAATAAGTAATATTGTGAGGAGGGAGAGAATCATTAGAGTGATTTTACACACCAATCATGGACCAATGATCCTCCACGTAATCCCCTAATGAGGGAATGACTCTCCCTTCATGGATGGGTAGATAGTGATAATGTAGGAATCCAGATCGATAAACTAGTACCCATGTATTGTAAGATATCTAATACATGATGTGTACTATAAAAAAATACATTATAACATGATATCACAA